>JAJPUD010022491.1:757-21335 GCA_023553655.1 Myrmecobius fasciatus | reverse complement strand
AAGTTAAAAAGTTTTTGTACAAACAAAATCAATGCAGACAAGATTAGGAGGGAAGTAATAAATTGGGAAATCATCTTTACATTCAAGGGTTCTGATAAAGGTCTCATCTCAAAAATATATAGAGAACTGTCTCATATTTATAAAAATTCAAGCCATTCTCCAATCAATAAATGGTCAAAGGATATGAACAGACAATTTTCAGAGGATGAAATTAAAACTATTTATAGTCATATGAAAAGGTGCTCCAAATCACTGTTGACCAGAGAAATGCAAATCAAGACAACCCTGAGGTACCACTTCACACCTGTCAGATTGGCTAAAATGACAGGAAAAGTTAATGATGAATGTTGGAGGGGTTGTGGGAGGGCTGGGACACTGATGCATTGTTGGTGGAGCTGTGAACGGATACAGCCATTCTGGAGAACAATTTGGAGCTATGCTCAAAAAGTTATCAAACTGTGCATACCCTTTGACCCAGCAGCATTTCTATTGGGCTTATATCCCAAAGAAATCATAAAGGAAGGAAAGGGCCCCACATGTGCAAGAATGTTTGTGGCAGCCCTTTTTGTAGTGGCTAGAAACTGGAAATTGAATAGATGCCCTTCAATTGGAGAATGGCTGAATAAATTATGGTATATGAACATTATGGAATATTATTGTTCTGTAAGAAATGACCAGCAAGATGATTTCAGAGGGGCCTGGAGAGACTTACATGAACTGATGCTGAGTGAAATGAGCAGAACCAGGAGATCATTATACACGGCAACAACAGTACTATGTGTCCATTAATTTTGGTGGACATGGCTCTCTTCAACAATGATATGTTTCAAACCACCTCCAATTGTTCACTGAAGAAAGCCATATACACCCAGAGAGAGGGATGCGAAATGTGGACCACAACATAACATTCTCATACTCCTTGATTGATGTTTGCTTACACTGTGTTTCCTTTATCTGATATATCGTTTGTGTAGATAAGATTTTTCTTGCACAACAATGATAAGTTTGGAAATATGTATACATATATTCGATTTGCCAATATTTTAACATAATTAACATGTAGTGGATATCCTGCCATCTAGGGAAGGGGTGGGGACGTTGGGGGGAAAAATTTGTAACAGAAAGCTATGTAAGGGTTATTGTTGAAGAATTACCCACACATATGTTATGCAAATAAAATAAAATTAAAAAAAAAAGAAATAATAGGCCAGTTCATGTTCAAATCCTGAGTATCTTACATGTTTGTTATGAGCATTAAATGAAACAAGATAGGTAGATATCTTTGTCAACTTTAAAGTACTGTAGCCATTCCTGATTTCCCCAGTTGTTAGTGCTTTTCCCCAATGACTTCATATTTATTCTACATGAATTTGCTTATCTGTATATACAGAGTATCTTGCCTGCTCTTTGAGGATTGGGAATGTCTAACTATTTATATCGCCAGAATTCAACACAATGTCTACTACATGACAGGTGCTTTAAAAATCTGTTCAATTGAATTAAAAGGCCAGCTATGATTGTAGTATAATTGTGGCATAGAAAAGTCTAAAACAATGAAATAATATGCCTCGGTATAACATGATATAAATGAATGAGTGAACAAATGAATGCATGAATGAATGGGTGAACGAAATGAATGGAAAAATCACTGCTCTTCAATAGAATACAAATAAAATATATAGGAACAGAAAAATAAGAAAATTCCTTCTCTAAAAGGGTTCCTATTATAAAGGAGTAGACAACACATATGGGAAGTTTTTGCTGTAAGTCAGATGGAAAGGTTTTAGGTTATGTGGCAAATCAGAGGGAAATGCATGCTTTTACATGTAATTTCTGCTCATAAAATCCCATCAATTTCTAATGTTGAAATAGCATGGGTTATTAGGAACTAGTGGCAATTTTCGTTTGTAAATCATCATCAGCTGTGGCTATTCTGTTCTCAAAGAACCCGAAACTGTGATCCTAATATCTGTGGCATAGATATAATGTTAACATAGATGACTTCTGACTCGTGGAAAGTATTTTCAGGGACACTTCACCAACTGATCACGGACATATCTCTTTATCAGAAGCCATTCCTCTATGTCCAAATGTACCTACTACTTGCAGGAGCTAGTATAGGCACCAAAATGTCTTGCATCTCAGGAACACAAGACACCTTAAATTCTCTTATAGCATCCCTAAGAAAGCAACAGTCTGGAACACCAGCATTCTTGAGTTGTAGAAAGTCCCAGTTACTACTTTTATGCTACCTAGGAGCTCACAAGCCTAATCTAGCTCCCTGCTGCTTCCAGCCTTACACATATTTTTTGATTTACAGAAATTTTAGTTTTTTTGCCCAAAATACACCAGCACTGTTTCTAGTGGTTGTTTCCTTTAAAATATACTTGCTACAACATCTCTGGACACAAATGTCCGTGTAAAATCATCTGTATCAACTGTGCTTAGAACACAGTGAAAGCCTCTTGAGACAGTTTTCACCTGTGCTCTCTTCCAGCTCCAGCTCCATACAATACATTCTGGGTGTTCCTGCTTCATCTGAGTTCCACACCTGCATCCACAGACCTGTGATGGTCACTGAGATTATTCTTCCTATCAGTAGGATCTAGACAAACAGCATGTTATTCCATACGGTGGCAAGCATTGTAAAAACTAGTGAAACTTTGTTCAGTTTCTCACTGGTGGTCTTTGTATATCTTATTGCAATGTTTCATTGGTTCTTCCAAGATAGAGATACTAACTCTAGACTATTTGGGCACAGTTGTTCAGTACTGAAAAAAAAGGTGAAAATTTTGTGACTATCTTTTACTTCTAGAAGACCTTCTCCATCTATAAGTAATGTGCTTTTTGTCAAAGGTCAGGTGATTTTGTCCAGTATAATAGGCCTGATGTATCTTGTTAGTTACCTTAGGGGAAATAGGGTTTCATTGTGAAGTCACTTTTGTGTGTCCTTGACATGCAGAGTGCTACAATAAAGTCAAATGGAAATTTATTACAGAAGATCTGAGTGTGATCGTCATTTTCCCTCTTGATGATTGTTTATTCTTGAGCCAGTCATTTGACTTTTAGGTCTTCTTCATCTATAAGTTGAGGAGATTTTAGAGATTTATTTCTATGGTCCCTTCCTGATTTAACATCCCATATATCTATTATTCTATATAAGTGATACCAAGTGGGTAGGATCAATTGTTGGATCATTCTTTCCTGATTTGAGCCCATTACTATAGATAGATGAGGTGTATTGATACTCAACAGAGGAGTATGGTAGAGTCAACTCAGTTTGAGTATTTATATCCCTCAAATTATAAAATATTACAAATTAGAGTTTGGAATGTTGTTTTATTACTTGTATAATTTTATAAATTGGTAGAAAATGTTATTTATATAGATCAAATTTTAAAAATATATTCTACATAAATCTTTTAAGCAGAGCCAGTTTTTAAAATATTTATCAGCATACTCTTGCATGATACACAGTCAAACTTCTTAGAAAAAGTTAATCTGGGATCACTAGTCTTAGTTTTGCATCATTTATAAGTTTTGAAAACATGCCTACCTGGCCCTACCTAAATTAATAGTTGATAGTAAAGGTGAAAAAAAATCTGAAAATGATAGTGAATCAGGCCAAGTTTAATAAGGGCACCTATAAAGTCTTATACATGAGTTAAAAAATCAGTTTCACAAATCAAGGATAGAAGAGACCAAACTAGATTATTGTTTATTCTGAAAAATACTGGAGATTTTACCATACTATATGAAGATAGAAGAGATCTAACTAAAGCTGCTGATAAAACTTATACTTTCATGTTCAATAAGCATTTCTAGTTTGGAGTTGAGTATGTGATCAGAAATCTATACTTGGGATCCTGGAACTTACCTGTGGCTATGCCCCCAGACTAATGACTTTCTAGGATAATTTTGTTGACAGCATACTCTTCCCCGTCCTGGCTTCCTCCTTACTCTGAGCATAAGTTTTATCAGCAACTTTAGTTAGATCTCTTCCATCTCTACACTAACACTTGAATGTTGACTATAGAAGGGATACGGGAAGAGACCTGTAAGGCAACTACTACTATTATTATATATATACATATAAATGTATATGTATATATATAGTTTCTAAAATTATATACAAAGTTCCATTGAGCTTTCACTTTATACATTATGAATTCATGTTTTCCATCATAATAATGATTTATCATATTATCTAGGTTTTGATAATACAGTAAAACTTCCCCTTTCTGACCATTTCAACTTCTCTTTCTACCATGAATTCTTTCCCAGCCAGTCACCATAGAAATGGAGTAGTATTTTCATTAATGACTGATTATGGAAGTGAAAAAGGCCTTGAGGGAGAACTCATATTAGAGAACAAGTGTTTCTGAGTATTAGAAGAGTACTGGAGAAATTTATGAAAAACCTGTAAAAGATAAGGGTTGAAGTGTAATCTAGGTAAAGATCTTTCTTCTAAAGATAAAGCAAATAAACAAACAAAAAAGAAATACTGCATTAGTGATCAGTAATTACTCTAGAAAAGTGGAATCAAGATGTAATTAAGCCAGAACAATTCAGTGATACTCATACTGTTAATGGGTTTCATGGTCAATCATACTTGAGGAGTATAGAAAGTCCTGCTTTGAATAAGAGTGAATACCAAAGTATTTTAAAATGTGGGATACTGTTCATATTTCATTTTTTTTTCTGAAAATGATACACTGAAGATCTCACATTTCAGATCTGACACCAGACATCTACCATCTATCTGTAGGAGAAAGTGCATGGTAGATTTTCTAGCATTTTTGCCTATCACTCTAATTGCTCACTGAGAATACAGACCATATGGACTAATCCTTAAATACTGTGACACCCTCTTTTTCCTTTACATTTTGAAAGGATTTCACTTTTGAAATGGGTTATTTTTCGACACTGCTCACAATCTTTGGGGATGTCAGGGAAAGCAAAGTAGTGGAGGTAGGAAAACAACAACAAAAAGAAACTCACAAAGAAAGAAATATTTTTCAAAAACAACCTCTTGAATAATTGCTCAATTTAAGTCACAATTAGTGAGGTTTTTGCTCTAGTGGATAAAGAAAAGCAGGTTTTGATGTTTTATCCTGTATTTTAAAACTGAAAATAAATAGCTTCCCCTACTATCTCAGTGTTGAAGTGAACCAATCAAATGAGGTAAAGGGAGGACAGGGTGAAAGTGATATTTATTGTTTTCCATTTCAAAGTGCAAAGTTGACAATAAATGATGTTTTCTTAAACTGTTTCTGGATGGTAATTGACATAAACCATCCACAGAGTTCAAGGCTCTAAGATATGCAGCAAACAGTGCTGATTAAATCTTTCCACTCAGCTGAGATTATAGCAAAAAAGAAATATGGCTAAAGGTTATCTGCTGCCTTCACTTTCAAGCAAAACCTAAAGAATGGATACAAATGAGGATTATATTTATTTAACAACTACAATAAAATCTGCACAACCACACATATGTGTCAAATGCCAAACACAGAGCAGCTGTAAGATGACTATGATCAACATTCTTGGGGCAAAGAGTCATTTTCATAGGAGTTAAAGATGAATAAATGCATTCATTAAGAAAGTCTTCTCCCCCCATATAAACTGACAATGTAACCTCAAGAACATAAATGGCCAACCATACTTCGGTGCAGTTACAGTTTGTATGTTAAAGTTATGTTAAAGTTAAGTCATGAAACCACAAGTTCAATTTGCAATTTGCAAAAGCCAATAATGTTTTGTTTACCAATGTTTCTTTAGAGTTATATTAATATGGAACTATAAAACTTCTTTCATTAAATCATAGAATAAATTGAGGAAAATAACCCCTTAGATGCCATTTAGTCCAACTTATCCATTTTGAAACTCAACACCTGAATCATGTCTAGAGTCCTTACATAGACCTAAAGGTGACATGTTGAAAGAGAATCAGCAAAGGTTTATCATTAATAAGAGAACAAGGATTGGAATCAAGGTTTCCTTACTCCAAAGATCATTATATCATATTCTAATTGATACAGGATCTTAATTACAATAAATAAAGATAGCTAGCATATAAATATAGGATACTCATAATACAAGTAGACCACAGTTTTTGTTAAGGACATGTACAGAAGCAAGTCTCCATAATTTGAAGACATGGCAGCCAGGAAGGATACTTTCTTGGCAGCTGCTGTTTCAAAAATTGTTTGATGACTTTTTGCTTCTTGTCATGCAGAGGAATTTTCTGCCATCTAGCTCAGCCCAGCTTTGTCTGTTTAGCTCTTTTGAATTTAAAGTTTGCAAGAAATATCTTGGATTAGGTACAGAACCAGGTAATATATACTAACAGTACTATACATTTGTTTATTAGAATAGAAAGCCAGAAATGACATCTGAATTACATGGGTGCTAAGAGACTAGGCAACAAGTTTGTGCCTTTCTCTCCTTCAAAGGTTGGGCAGGATCAAGGGTTCGTATCAGTGAGATGAAACAAAATATAGAGAACTGGTCTTGGAGTCAAGAAAACTGAGTTCACTTTCTGCCTCAGAACTTATTATATGTGGGACTCTGGACAAATCAGTTCACCTTAATTTGTTTAAGTTTCCTCATCTCTAAAATGGGGCAACAGTAATACCTATCACACAGTTTTGTTGTGAGGATTAAATGAGGTAATGTAAGCATACCACTTCCTAAAACTGAAAGTGGTAGATAAATGTTAGCTATTACTTTTAAATCAGCCTAGATAATTATCTGAAACTTGCAAAACATTTGCCAAAATGCATTAATAAAGGGTGTATCCTTACCTGAGAGTTCTTTATACTAATTAAATTAGACATAGTGATATTATAAGTAAATTAGAAGAACAAAGGATAGTTTATCATTCAGATCCTTTGGAGAAAGAAGGTATTTGTGGCCAAAGAAGAACTTGAGTACATTATTGAGTACACAATTATTAATTTTGATTATATTAAGTTTAAAAGTTTTTATAGAAAAAAAACTGCAGAAAAAATTATGTGAGGCAATAAACTGGGAAAAAATTACATTCAAGGGTTCTTATAAAGGCCTCATTTCTAAAATATATAGAGAATTGACTTAAATTCATAGGAATTCAATCCATTCTCTAATTAATAAGTGGTCGAAGGATATGAACAGGCAAATTTCAGATGAAGAAATTAAAACCATTTCTTGTCATATGAAAAGATGTTTTAAATCATTATTGATTAGAGAAATGCAAATTAAGACATCTGAGATA
Organism: Myrmecobius fasciatus; assembly: GCA_023553655.1. NCBI lineage: Eukaryota > Metazoa > Chordata > Mammalia > Dasyuromorphia > Myrmecobiidae > Myrmecobius > Myrmecobius fasciatus. The sequence continues at coordinate 14,080 of JAJPUD010022491.1, read as the reverse complement.
CCACTACACACCTCTCAGATACCCTACATGACAGGAAAAGATAATGATGAATGTTTTAGGGGATGCTGGAAAACTAGGACACTAATATATTGTTGGTGGAGTTGGGAACTTATTCAACTATTGTGGAAAGCAACTAGGAACTATGTCCAAAGGGTTATCAACTTGTGTACCCTTTGATCCAGCAGTGTTTTTACTTGGTTTTTATTCTAAAGAGATCTTAAAGGAGTTAAAGGAACTCACATGTACAAGAATGTTTGTAGCAGTCCTTTTTGTAGTGGCAAGAAACTGGAAACTGAATGGATGCCCATCAATTGGAGAATGGTTGAACAAGTTATGGTATATGAATGTTATGGAATATTATTGTTCTGTAAGAAATGACCAGCAGGATGAATTCAGAGAAGCCTAGAGAGACTTGCATGAACTGATGCTGAGTGAAATGAGCAGAACCAGGAGATCATTATACATGGTAACAGCAAGATTACACGATTATCATTTCTAATGTACATGGTTCTCCTCAACAATGAAGTGATTCAGACCAGTTCCAATTGTTCAGTGATGAAGAGAACCATCTTCTCACAGAGAGGACTGTGGGAACTGAGTGTGTACCACAACACAGCATTTTCACTCTTTTTGTTGTTGTTTGCTTGCATGTTGTTTTCTTTCTCATTTTTCCCCTCTTGGGTCTGATTTTTTTTGTGCATCATGATATTTGTGAAAATATGCATAGAGGAACTGCACGTGTTTAACATATATTGGATCACTTGATGACCGGGGGAGGGAGAGAAAGGAGAGAAAAATTAGAAAACACGGTTTTGTAGGAGTGAAAGTAAAAAATTATCCATGTATATTTTGAAAATAAAAAGTTATAATTAAAAAAGAAAAAGAAATACAATATAAGCTTTGATGCAATTGCTAGAAGAATAAACATCTCAATTGTCTGAGAACTACATGTACTTTTATGAATAAACAGAAATAGAAAATTATTCTATCATAGATAGTATGAGACAGGGTAAAGAGATCCCTTGGCATCATTGAATTCAAACAGAATGGCCTTGTTCTTAACTGTTATATTTTTGTCTTTTCAGGAATCTAAAGTATAATTTTAAGATTACTAGGAGAAATTTCAAGGATATCACTTATCACTTGACTTTATATGATTCCAAAAGACCATGAATTTTTGATGACCATCTGGGGATTTATATAGGTCTTGCATACACTGTCAAGTAATCTATTCTTTATATGTAAAAAGGGTAATTCTTTTTGTTTTCAGCTATATTCTTCAGAAAATGTATATTTCAAAATAGAGAACAGAGAAAAATTTCAATGGGCATTTTCCTACTATTTGCCTCATAACATCTTTTAATGAAAGAAAAACTGATTCTTTTTCAAGGGGTATAATTCTATCAAAATAACAGCCTAGACATAAATAAATTATAATATAGGCAAAGAATTAAAACATGTAAGACTATAATAAAATTGAAAATACTGTCTTCAATATTGGCTTCTTTTGACATGGTGAGATGATGGTGAGGGGATAGGTCTAGACAAAATGTCTCTGGACTAATTATGCAATACAGGACTTTAAAAAATTGGTAAGCTGAGCTAAAATGAGGCTTAAAATAGGAAGCTGGTTGAAGTCTCCCAGTTTCCTTTAAGGCCATATGAAACCAATCCTCTTAACAGATTCTAGAAAGACACGGTCCATGTAGAGACAGAATGAAACAATTCTACAAGACAAGTTGGAAGGACTTCAAAAAGTTCAGTATCACTGAGGTAAAAAGGGGGTTCAGCCCAGGTCAGGTGGTATCTGGGAAAGTCAGTGGGAGGATTTTAATCAAAGTGGATCAGCAACTGAGATTCTCAATCCTGACAGAAAAACAGTAGCAAAGCAGACCAGTGAGCCAGCCTCCAGTCCCAACTCAGAAGGCAAATTCCCATTCTGGGAAACAAGGAAACAGCAGGCAATATTTGGTCACGCTATCCTACACTGAGTTCTGTGAAGAACACAAGGGGCCACTGTTTTCAAAGCTAAAACTCCTTTAAAAATAGAATTAACCATATGGGGAAAAAAGATACAAAAGCTAATTGAAGAAAATCATATATTAAAAAGTAGAATTATGCAATTGGAAAACAATGACTTCATGAGACAACAAAAATCAACAATCAGTCAAACAAACTTATTTTACCTTCTTTTTCTTCACTTTATTTTATTTTATTTTACATCCTTTCCCATTTTCTTTCAGTATGATATCCTTTCCACCTCTAATTTCTTTTCCATTATTATTAAAGTAAAATCAAATTATACCCCCATTCTTTAAGGATATCTATAGTAGAAATATAGTTCTCAAGAGTTCTTTCCTTTTTACCTTTTGATGCTTCTCTTGAGTTCTGTGTTTGGAGGTCAAATTTTTTGTTCAGATCTGGTCTTTTCATTAGATATAGGTGAAATTCTTCTGTATCATTGAATGACCATCTTCTTCCCTGGAAAATAATGTTCATTCTAGCTGGGTAACTTATTCTTGGCTGTAATCCAAGTTCTTTTGCCTTTCTGAATATCTGATTCCAGGACCTTAGATCCTTTAATGTGGAAGCTGACAGATCTTGTGTGATTCTAATTACAGTTCCTCAGTATTTGAATTGTTTCTTTCTAGGTGCTTGCAATATCTTTTCGTTGGTGCGATAGTCTTGAAATTTGGCCACAATATTTCTTGGGGTTTTAATTTTGGGGTCTCTTTCAGGAGGTGATCGGTGAATTCTTTCAATGGGCGATTTTGCCTTCTGATTTTAAAGCATCAGGGCAATTTTCTTTAATGATTTCCTGGAAGATAGCATCTAGGTTCTTTTTTTCATCGTGGCTTTCAGGGAGTCCAATAATCCTTAGATTGTCTCTCCTAGATCTGTTTTCCAAGTCGTTTTTCCTAGGTAATATTTCATATTTTCTTCTATTTTTTTATTTTTTTTGTTTTTGTTTGACTGATTCTTGGTCTTATTGAGTCATTCACTTCTATTTGTTCAATTTTAATTTTTAAAGTATTATTTCCTTCAGTTACCTTTTTTAGCTCCTTTTGTAACTGGCCAATTGAATTTTTTGGTTCATTGCATTCTTTTTCCATTTTTCCAATTTTATTTTTCAGTGAATTGTTGTCTTTTTCCAATTCACTAATTTTGTTTTTCAGTGAATTGTTGTCTTTTTACATTTCACCATTTTTATTTTCCAGTGAATTGATGATTTTTTCCATTTCAACAATCTTGTTTTCCAGTTTTTCATATCTCTGTTGCAGGGCATTATATCCTTCTTGCATTGATCTTATTTCATTTCCCCATTTTTCTTCTAACTCTCTTTTGAGATTCTTTATGCAATCTTCCAGGTAAGCCTTATGAAATGGGGAGCAATTCATGTCTGCCTTTGTGGCTTCATTTGATGTTGCATTCCCTCTAGGAACCTCAGAATCTAGGGTCTGCCCTTCTTTCTCTCTGTAAAAGCTGTCTATGGTGAGAGCTCTCTTCTGCCTCTTACTCATGTTTTAGAGCTTGAGGTCTGATTCAAGCAGGGAATACTGCCGCCTTTTCAATTTGCCCTGGGGCAGTTTGCGTAGTTGACTTCCGGTCTGAGGCTGGTCGGGCTAGATCCGCACTAGGACCACACTTTCAGCTGCTCTCAATCCACCCTTTACCAAAGGCAGATCTGCCAAAGCACCTGCCTGCAAGCAGAGCAAAGTGGCCCAAGCATCTCCCACGGACTTCCTGGATGCCTAAAATCTGCTGCTCCATCCCAGCCTCAGACTTGCACCCTGGCTGCGTGCTGGTGTCTGAGCGCTGGTGTCTGAGCACAGCAAGCTGCTCAATCCCCTACCTGTCTGAAACTGATCTGCTCCGGAGTTTTTCCAAAGCAAATTTTTGATAGAAGTGTGTTGTAGTCCAAGTGTTTGATTGAGCCCTCACTCCAGAACCAGTTCGGAGGCTTAAATTTGTTCTGGGTCTGAGGGAAGATCTGGGGAGCTCACAGAGAATGATGTCTGCAGTTCGCCATCCTGGGTCCATCCCCCCTCCCCCAGTCAAACAAACTAAAAAGAATAAAAAAATGGAAACAAATGTAAAATACCTCTTGAAAAAAAGTTTTTAGATTAACTGAAATCCATGACTAAAAAAAGAGACTGCACAATGCTGTTCAAAAAATCAAGGAAAACTTACACCCCACAAAGAAAACTCCAAGAAATATTGTTACAAAACTTCAGAAGTGTAAGGTCAAGAAAAAATATTACAGACTTCCAGATCCAGCATCAAGGAGCCACAGTAATGATTACCCAGGATTTGGCAGATTTTACAATAAAGGATCAATGTTCCTGAAATATGTTATCCCAGAAGGCAAAAGACCTTGGATTACAACAAAGAATCAAATACCCAGAAAAACTGAGTATCATATTTCAAGGGATGAGATGGATCTTCAATGGAGTAGGAGACTTTCAAATCTTTATATTGAAAAAAAAAACAGAACTACACAAAAAATTGATATACAAATACAAGATTCAAGAGAAGCAGACAAAAGTAAACAGAAAAAGAATAGAGAAAAACATTATTGAAAGGTGAAATTATATTCTTACATGGGAAGATGATACTTGTAACTCTTGAGAACTGTGCCTTTTATTAGGGCAGTTAAAAGTACATATAAACAGAAGGTACAGGTATAAGTTGATTTTGATGTGATGATTTTGAAAAACAATAGACATTAATGGTTGGGGAAAGGATTATGCGGATAGAAAAGGAAAGGGGAGGTAAAATTGATCACATGAAGAGGCACAAAAATCATATCAGGAGAGAAGGAAAGTGGGAAGGTTGATGAGGATTGTCTGAAGCTTACTCTTATGAGTTTTGACTTATAACATTCACAAACAGTTTGACATAGAAATTTATCTTACCCTATAGGGAAGTAGAAGGACAAAAGGGAAAGAAAAGGGGATGACTAGATAGAAGAGAGGGCAGAAATAGTAGAAGAAGACAATAAGAAAAAGGAGGAAGAGTGATAGAAGGGAGGGAAGATTGGGGGTGGAAAGATTGGTCAGAAATAGAACACTGGTGAGAAGGGACAGGATGGAAAATGAGAAAACATATACAGGGGTACCAATGTGATAGAAGGAAATAAAGAGCTGGTAATCATAACTGGGAATGTGAATGGGATGCATAACATAAAAGCAAATAGCAAAGTGGATTAAAAAACAGAACCTACAATATGCTTTCTGAAAGAAACACATGTGAAACAGAGATACATACAGAAAGAATAAGATTAAAAGGCTTTAGTTAAAGTTTATGCTTTAGTTAAAGTTTAAAAAAGAAAAAAAGAGAAGAAGCAGGGATAGCAATTCTGATCTCAGATAAAGCAAAAGCAAAAAAAATATTAAAAGAGATAAGGAAGCTATATCTTGCTAAAAGGTACCACAGACAATAAAGTAATAGTAATACTAAACATTTCTGCACCAAATGGTACAGCATCCAAATTTTTGAAGAAGTTTGGTCAGTTAAGGGTAAAAATAGATAGCAAAACTATACTAGTGGGGAACCTCAACCTCCCCCCTCACAGAATTATATAAATCTAATCACAAAATAAAGAGAAAAATAATTATGGAGGTTAATAGAATCTTAGAAAACTTACATATGATAAACCTCTGGTAAAAAATGAATGAGGATAAAAAGGAATATATGTTTTTCTCAGTGGTGCATGACACCACTGTAATTGTGTTTTTCTCTTTTGATTCTTCCTGGTTTAGATATCAGCACCATATTTGTGTCATAGAAGGAATTTGGCAGAATTCTTTCTTTGCCTATTTTTCCCAAATAATTTATGTCATATTGGAATTGTTTGTTAAAATTGGTTATGTATTATGGTTTAAAAATCATACAATTAAATACAAAAAGGGAAATAGCAAATGCATTCTTTTAAGATAACTATGCAATACAAATTATATGCAATAAATGGCCAGGGAAAGATAGACTAAAATTAATTGGAAATTAAGCAATCTAATCTTAATGATTGACTAGATTCAGCAACAAATCATAGAAACAAACAATAAATTCATCCAAGAGAATGACAATAATTAGACAATATAACAAAATTTATGAGATACAGAAAAAGCAGTTTTTAGGGACAAGTTTATATCTTTAAATATTTATCCGAATAAAATAGAGAAAGAGAAGATCAATGAATTGGGCATGCAACTGAAAAGTCTAGAAAAGGAATTAAAAACTAAACTAGAAATTCTGAAAACCAAAAGGGAAATTGATAAAATTTAATGCAAGAAAATTACTGAACTAATTAATAAGACTAAGAATTTATGAAAAAAAATACAAAATAGATAAACTTTTGGCTAAGTTGGTTAGCAAAAGATAAGAAGAAAACTAAATAAACAACATAAAAAATGAACTTTAATTTACCACCTATGAAGAAGAAATTAAAGCAATAATTAGGAGCTATTTTGCCCAACTGTATGACAAAAATCTGGCAATCTAATTGAAATGGATGAATATTCAAAGAAAAACAAATTAACCAGATTAACAAAAGAGGAAATGAAATATGTACATAGCCTCATTTTAGAAAAAGTCAATTAGTCTATTTCCTTTATTTTTCTTATTGCTAAAGCCAACATTTAGAGTAAGATATTGACTGATAGTGAATATCTTACTCTAAATGTTGGCTTTAGCAATAAGAAAAATAAAGGAAATAGAAGGAATTTGAATAGGTAACAAGGAAATAAAGCTATTAATCTTTGTAGATGACATTATGATCTTAGAGAATCCTAGAAAATCAACTTTGAAGTACTTGAAACTTTAGCAAATTTACAGGATATAATCAATAAATACACATAAATCATTAGCATTTCTATATATTGCCATCAAATTCCAGCAGGCAGAGATAGAAAGGGAAATTCCATTTAAAATAACTGTAGACAAAATAAAGTATTTGGGAATCTATGTGCCAAGAAAAACTCACTTTTTTCATTACACTTTTCATACAAATAAAGTTGGATTTAAACAAGTGGAAAAATATCAATTTGTTCATGAGTAAGCCAAGCTAATATAATAAAATGAGTGTTCCATCTAAATTAATCTATTTATTCCATGCCATAGTAATGAAACTGAAAAAACTACTTTATAAAGCTAGGAAAAAATATCAGAATTCATCTGAAAGAATAAAAGGTCAAGAATATCAAGGGAATTCATGAAAAAAATGCAAAGAAAGGTGATCTGGCATTATTAGACATAATGTTCTATTATAAAACAACATTCATTAAAAGCACTGATACTGGTTAAGAAATTGAGTGGTGGATCAGTGGAATCGGTTATGTGTACAAGATACAACAATCATTGACTTTAGTAATCTACATTTTGTTAAATCCAAAGACTCTAGCTTGTGGAATAAGAACTATTTGGCAAAAATTGTACTGGAACTGAGGACACTGGAAAATAGCAAATCAGAAATTAACCATAGACCAACATCTAAAACTCCAGACCAAAATAATGTTGAAAATGGGTACATTTTTTAGATATAAAGGGTTGTATGATAAGTAAAGTAGAAGAAAAATGGATAGTTTACCTATCAGATCTTTGGAGAAAGTAGCAATTTATGACTGAACAAGACTTGAAGAATATTTTGAAATGCAAAATGGATAATTTTGATTACATCATATTAAAAAGGTTTTGCAAAAACAAAAGCAATGCAGTTGAGATAAGAAGGGAAGCAGAAAGCTGTGAAACAATTTTTACAGTCGGTGTTTCTGACAAATGCCTCACAAATATATGAGACAAATTCTCCAATTGCTAACTGGTCAGATGTTATGAACAACTTTCAGATAAAAAAAAAAGTCATTTGTAGTTATAGGAACAAATGCTCTAAATCACTATTGATTAGCGAAATGCAAATTAAAACAACTCTGAGGCACCACCTCACACCTCTCAGATTGGCTAAAATGATAGGAAAATATAATGATAAATGTTGGTGGAGTGATAGGAAAACTGAAACACTAATGCATTATCAGTAGAGTAGTGAAATGGTCCAACCATTCTGGAAAACAATTTGGAATTATGCCCAAAGGGCTATTAAACCTTTGATCCAGCAATATCACCACTGGATCTGAGGTCATTAAAGAAAAGAAAGCACCCACATACACAAAAATGTTCTTAGCAGCTCTTTTTGTGATAACAAAGAATTGGACAATAATTGGGTGTCCATCATCTGCAATGGCTAAATATGTTATGGTATATGAAAGTAATAAAATATTATTTTTCTATTAAAATGATGAACAAGTTGATTTTAGAAAAGCCTGGAAATATTTACATGAATTAATGCTGAGTGAATGAAGCAGAACCAGGAAAATATTGTACACAACCACAACAAAATTGTTTGATGCTCAATTATGATAGGCTTGGCTTTTCTCAGCTATTCAGTGATTCACAAGAATTGCAATAAACTTTGAATGGAAAATGTCATCCACTTTCAGAGAGAGAGCTATTGAGATTGTATGCAGATCACAGCATGATGTTTTTATCTTTTTTTTCTTTGTTTTTTTCTTCTTTTTGGTTTTTAACTTTTGTTCTGATTTTTTCTCTCTCAACAAGACTCAAATTGTAATATGTAATATGTAAAATATGAATGTTCATATAAAACCTAAAAAATAAAATATATATTTTTTTTAATGGTCAGGAAGTAACCTTCAGGAGAGTTATCTAAGGCAGAGAAAAACAAATGGGTGCTGTAGATGTTCAAGCAAGTATTCAAAAAGGGAAGGCTAATAAAGTCATTTAGGGGATACCATGTGACTAGACAGGCAGGCCAGATCAACATTTGGAAGCTCATCAGAAAGCCATTAAGAACATCAGGTTAATCTCTTTTATAAGAGAATAGAAGCTTTTTGGTGCCCTAGGGGAGGGCAGCTCTGAAGATGTTAATTGTAGCCAGAAGGAGGTCAGAGGCCTGCATGCATGTGAATCTTGCTCTTTACTGAAGTTCAGAAAGAAATGGCAGCATTACTTCACAGTAATGTCCCCAGCAGGGAAGAAAAATGATAAGCTTAATGAATTATCCTTTATTTACACTTCAAATAATCTCTGGTGTTTTTTTTTTCCATCCAGAAGCTATGACTGAATGATGATAGGGCCTTTTGACCATTAGTAAATGAAATATTGTTTGCATTTCAAAGTATATTTGACATTCAAAGGGTTTATATATTACATCAGGAAGCCAACATCATTCTCCACTTTGCTATCAAAAATGCTTCTGATAAAGGAACAAAATATAAGTTGGATTTAAATAGTGACAATGAAAGTAATCATTGGATTTTAAAATTGATACATGGATTTATTATTACTCTCTATTTTGGATAATAGCCAACAATTTATTTCTAGCTCTGAAATAAAGGATAATTAAAATATGAAAAAAAAATTAAGTGTTTTACAATTGTGATTTAAAGGTGAATCAGAAAACATCTGTCTCAATATGATCACAAACTGGATGTGATTCCAAATATATCACACATGGACATAGAAATTCAGCAGACATATCAAAAGATGTAATTTGATTATCAAGTACATAATCAAACAAGTTTCTACACTTGGGGCTTAACCGGATAGAATATCCCTGGGTACTAGTTTCTACATCTCTAAAACTCTTAGGAGTTTTATGAGGCTCAAATGAGATATTAATTGTAAAAATTTTTGTACAGTATCTGACACATAATAGGTGCTTTATAAATGCTTGATCTTTATTGCTGTTTTTGTTATTCATTTGTGAAAATGAATCTAGATTGGTATGGATTAGTTGAAGTGGATATAGACTGCCAACAGCTGGTGGCAACAGCTATTTACTGGGATAATACTGTGTTGCAAGGTCTGTATGGTCACCACAACTGTTAAAGTTATTGCCTTTAAGATTTTGGGCAATGTAAGATTTAATTTTTGTATTTTAATTATCCATCATGTAAGAAAATTCAAAATGTTGAAGACAAAGATCATCTGAACCCTTACATAATTCAGTTTTGGTGTGGTCCCTTTTGATTAAATTCCTTTGGGTCAAATTGTACCTTGCAGTCAATAAATGAAACATTTCTATCATATATATTTAAGTGAACAAACCTAATATTTTATTTGCTTCTATTAAAGTGTATCTGGATGCATCCTTTCCCCTAAAGGAAAACAATATTATTATTATTTTATGACAATGATGATGTTGCTGATGATGGTGATGTTTTGATCCACAAACAATAGACTAGCAAAGGTTCATATAATTTCTATTCCTTGGTGTAGACATTTTCTACTCTAGAAAGTCATTTGTAAAAGCCTACTTTCTTCCTTTTCATGTTTTCATAAAGTATGCTCTCAATGCATGCATAGAACAGTCTCATAAAGATAATCTATCAGTCAAGTAGCATTTATTAAGCTCCTATACTGTTATCAGGCATTGTAATAAACACTAAGATAATACAAAAAAAAATATTTATCAGACGTTGCTGATGTCTTCTCAATTGCCTCTTTGGTTGTTCTTTTACATGCTTTATGAATCTTGTTCTCTTTAAGATACACCTTAACACCCTTTGTACCTTTAGTAAGTTTACTGTTGTAGTGGTATCATCTTCAACTTGAATTTTTCTGTGTGCTTTTAGACCTCACTCTAATATTTCTAATTTCATTTTAGTCTCTTCTCACATAGTGCATTATGTACTGGTGTATTCCAAATTTCACTATAATTACTAAGGAAAACGTATCACCATGGAAATATCAACAATTATTTTTCATTTCATCTCTATTTATATTCCTTCTTCCTGTTTTATTAAGTGCATACATTTGTAATGAGGTTTAAATAAGACAATATATATGAAATGTTTTGTAAACCCCATGTACTATGTAAATATTAGATAATATTTTCTTTAGCATTTTTTGTCATTTTTGTATTCAGTTGTTCTCAAATAGAATTAGTCCTGGGGCAAGTCACTAATTTAAAATTAAGCTGTTATATTTAACATTATATTTATATAAAACTTATGTAAAATAATATATTTATTTCATTGTTTTTATCTTTTAATGAAATTCAGATAGAAGCAATCTCATGAGAAATCACTATTCTACTCTTTTTTTTTTTTACATGTAGTGTTCTACCTATAATTTCATGGGTGAATAAAAAACTGCCTTTTGCCGTTGAATAAATGTATTGACTGAATAAATCTATAGTTCAGTAGATGATGCCTGATCCAGAGTGGGGAACACTTGAAATGAAATCAGTATCAGACACTAATTAGCTGTGTGACCTTTAGTTGCCTCAGTTTTTCCATCTGTCAAATAAACTGGAGAAGGAAATTGCAATCCTAACCAATATTTTGTCAAGAAAACTCCAAATGGCATCATGAAAAATCAGCCCTGACTGAAATGACTATAAAAACAAGGATATTAAAATATAGTTATCTGTTATTGGGCCACTGAAAACACCTTCAGTACAATTTCAATAGTAGTCAGGACAATAGAAATAATCTGTACTTCATTCTACTCCCATATGATTTTAATCTCCTTTAGTAAATCTCCATATTTTGACAGCTTATTTTTTTTTTTTTCATTTACCTTAGGGAATCATGAGTATTTGATATGATGATCAATGACATTAGAAAAACATTTTTCTTCAATTTTTGTGGACCATTGTTATGTTTGGGTCATTGTAAGTCTCAGATTGGTCTATAATAATACTCTTATACCAGTATAGTGTGTTAACTGAATTATCTATGATAATTTTTTGTATTTGTAGTATGAGGATTTGTCACACATCACCCCTGAAGAACAATGATCTTCTGATACATAATTTAGTCATATCTTGCTGATAGACATTAAATTTTTCCAGCATGAAATTATTACATGTTATTTTTATCCAAAATGTTTCTCTCTTGATAACTTCTTTATTATTGCTGAGGGTATAACAACCTTCTCACTCACCCAAACTTCAAACTTATTGTCATATTTTCCTCATTATTCATCAGACAGATCCAATCTGTTGTCTAGTCTTCACATTTCAAACTTCATAACATTTCGTCCATATGCCCCTTTCTCTCCATTCCCATAGCCACTCGCTGGGTACAGGTCCGTATTTCCTCACACTTACACAATGGCAACAGCCTTGTTGGATTCCTTGTCTCAGACCCCTCTCCACTCTAGTCCAACCTTCACACAGCTGTCAAAGTAATATAATCATGGTTCATGACATGCGCTTGTTCAAAAATCTCCAGTGGCTCTCGATGAACACAGTGATCAAATACAAAATCCCATATGTTGTTTAAAGTCCTTGACAATCTGGCATTTTTCTACCTTTTCCTTTTCTTGTACCTTTTTACTCTCTAGATGCTTTAAGATCCAGTGACACCAGTCTTCTCCCAATTTTTCTTATATGAAACTTTGTCTCCTTATATTTGACTCTATGTATTTTCATTATTTGTTCTTCAGGGGGGGGGGGGGGAGAGCCAAGATGGCGAACAGCAGACAGCTTTCTCTGTGAACTCCTGGGACCTTCCCTCAGACCCAGACAAAGTGAGCCTTTGAACTGGTTTTTGAGTGAGGGCTCGGCCAAACATTTGGACTACAACGCACTTCTATCAAAAATCTACCTTGAAAGGACTCCAGGGAAGGTTAGCCTCAGGGGAAATCGGCCACTGGTCGCTATCAGACTCCAGCCTGGGCGGAAGTCAGGGCTGCGATAGAGGGGTGGATTTTAGGCACCCAGGAAGCCCCTAAGAGACGCCAGGGCCAATTTGCTCTGCTTGCGGGCAGGTGCTTTGGCAGATCTGCCTTTGGTAAAGGGTGGATTGAGAGCAGCTGAAAACGTGGTCCTAGTGCGAATCTAGCCCGACCAGCCTCAGACCAGAAGTCAACTCGGCAAACTGCCCCAGGGCAAATACAAATTGTTGCAGTATTTTCTGCTGGTGACCAATATCCCAACTTTAAATCAGGAGCAAGAAGCAGAAGAGAGCTCTCACCATAGAACGCTTTTACGGAGAAAAAATAGAACAGTCCCCAGATCCTGACATTATGAAAACAATCCCAGATGAAGCCACAAAGGCAGACTTAAGTTGGTCTCCCTTTCAGAAGGCTTACCTGGATGATTGCATTAAGAATCTCAAAAGAGAGCTAGAAAAAGAATGTGGAAATAAATTGAGATCAGGGCAACAGAAATATCAAAAACTGGAAAATAGGACTGGTGAATTGGAAAAAGAAAACAGTTCACTGAAAAACAAAATTGGTGAAATGGAAAAAATCACCAATTCACTGGAAAATAAAAATGGTGAACTGAAAAACAAAATTGGT
>JAJPUD010022490.1:0-21336 GCA_023553655.1 Myrmecobius fasciatus | reverse complement strand
CGTTTGCTTGCATTGTGTTGCCTTTCTCTGATTCTTTTTTTTTTTTTCTTGTAGATAGGATTTTTCTTGCATAACTTCTCAAGCATTTCAACATTATTAACATGTAGTGGACTTCCTGCCATCTAGGGGAGGGGAGGGGACTGGGGGTAAAATTTGTAATGGAAAGCTTTGTAAAGATCAATGTTGGGGAACTACCCATACATATGTTATACAAATAAAAAGCTTTAATAAAAATAAATAAATAAATAAATAAATCACTGTTGATTGGAGAAATGTAAATAAGACAACTAACTTGGAGGTACCACCTCTCTCTCAGATTAGCTAAGATGATAGGAAAAGATAATGATAAATGTTGGAGGGGATATAGGAAAACTGGGGCACTAATACATTGTTAGTAGAGTTGTGAACCATTCCAGAAAATAATTTGGAACTATGCTCAAAGGCTTATAAAACTGCATACTTTGATCTAGCAGTCTCACTATTGGGTCTATATCCCAAAGAGATCATAAAAAAGGAAAAGTGCTTGTAGCAAGTTTTTTTTGTGGTAGCCAGGAACTGGAACTTAAATGGATGCTCATCAGTTGGAGAATGGCTAAATAAGTTATGGTATATGAAAGTAATGGAATATTATTATATGAATGACGAGAAAACCCTGGAAAGTCTTACATGAACTGATGCTAAGTGAGCAAAACCAAGAGCACATTGTATATAGTACCAGTTAACTGGGAGAGACTTTGATGGACCTAGCTCTTCAACAATTTGATGATTCAAGACAATTCCAATAGCCTTGGAATAGAAACAATTACATCCAAAGAGAAAACCATGGAGACTGAATGTGGATCGAAGCATAGGAAAGAAAAAGAAAGAAAGGGAGGAAGGGAAGAAGGGAGAAAGGGAGGGAAGGAGGGAGGGAGGGAGGAAAGGAGGAAGGAAAACTAGGCCATTTGTTGTGGATTCGATATTCTTCTCAACTCCTATTAACTAAGATGCCTTCTACAGCTATCTCCTCCTTTACCTCTATCCTACATGAAGAAGTGACCCTACTCCTTACCAAGGCTATCCTCTCTACTTAACAAGTCATCTCAATTCTGTCTCATCCAACAGATTACCTGTTCTGTCCCCCTACTCTTATTTTCTTTCTCTCCTTCTCTACTGACTCATTCCCTAAAAAAATTCTTACTTAATCTTACTTACTTTATCTCCAACCACTATAATCCTATATCTCTTCTTTCCTTTGTTGAAAAACTCCTTGGAAAGACCATCTACATTAGGTACTCAAACTTTCTTGCCATTTTAGTCCCTAAAATTCTGACTTCTTATTCAACCAAAACTTCTCTCTTCATAGTTATCATTAGCTGTTAAATTCCATGGTTTTTTCCCCAATTCTTGTTGTCCTTGAACTCTCTGCAGCCATCCCTCTCCTCTCTTTTTCAGGACACCCTTCTCTCCTACTTTTCTTTTTACTAATCTGACCACTCCTCAGTCTTTTCTGGATCCTCTTCTAGATCAAGCTCACTAACTGCAGATGTCCTCAGGATTCTGCCTGAGATCTCTTCATTTGACAATCCCAGCAGCTATGGATTTAAACTGTTCATTTCCCCAACTTCCTTTCAGACTTTTCAAACTGAATGTCTAGTAGGCAACCTTAAACTAAGTATGTTCAAAACAAAACTATCTTTCTCACTAACCCCCCCACACACACTTATGACTTCCCCTATGACTACAGAAGGTAGAACCATGTTCCCAGTCCCCCAGGCTCACAATCTAGGAGTTGTCATTCAATTCTCATTGTCTATATCCCTTCACTCTATAACCAAGGCCAAATGATTTCACCTTTGCAACATCTCTAAAATATTCTCCACTCTATCCTTTGATAGTGCCACCTCTCTACTTCAGGCCCTCAACAGCTTAAACCTGAAATATTGCAAAAGCCTACCAGTAGATGTTTGTCTTAAATCCTCTCCCCATTTCAATCTATCTGCTGGTAAGACACCAACATGATTTTCCTAAAAGACAAGTCTGACCAGGTCACCCTCCCACCCACCATCATTCAATAACCATTCCAATAGCTCCCTATTGCCACCAGGATCAAATGCACAATCTTCTATTTGGTATTCAAAGCCCTTCATAATCTAGTCCCCCTGCAACTCCTTTTGCAGTTCTTACCACCTAATATCTACCACATGTTCTTTGATGCAGTAAAGCTAGGCTTTTGGTGTTCCATTAAAAAAAAAAAAAAACCACACTCCATCTCTTATCTTTGAGGATTTTCTCTTGCAGGCTTTCACATAACTTATTTTGTATAGATGGTCTCTCTCCCATTGCATTGTAAGCTCCTTGAGAGCAAGATCTATCTTCTGACTATTTATGAATCTCCAAAACTAATCACAATGTTGACTGATTGCAGACAGTAACATCTGAAGGACTTTACCTTATGTACAGAATTTCACTTAAATTTACAGCTTCTATAGGAGGTACAAATGATAGAATAAACAGTTTTTGAACATACATCTAATGTTTTTAATCCTCATTTGATATTAATAGTCATGGGGACTCTAAATTATTTTTGTGGCTTTGTTTCTTATAGTCATTTGTTTCACATAGTCATGAAATATTCCTGGTTAGGAGAAAAAAAAAAAAAGCTATTAAGCCTGCATTTTGAAATGCTGAACATTTTTTTTGGGGGGGGGGCGCCAATTACCATTACTGGAACAAATATAGGCAACAGCAATATGTAATCTTTATATAATCTAGGAAAATGTATGATTATAATGTTTATTGTAGAAAATAATTTTGAAATGTCAGCCTGCTCATTTGGAGCTATGCTCAAAAAGTTATCAAACTGTGCATACCATTTAACCCAGCAGTGTTTCTACTGGGCCTATATCCCAAAGAGATTTTAAAGGAGGGAAAGGGACTCACATGTGCAAAAATGTTTGTGGCAGCCCTTTTTGTAGTGGTAAGAAACTGGAAATTAAAAGGATGCCCATCAATTGGAGACTGGCTGGATAAATTATGGTATATGAATGTTATGGAATATTATTGTTCTGTAAGAAATGACCAACAGGATGATTTCAGAGAGGCCTGGAGAGACTTGCATGAACTGATGCTGAGTGAAATCAGCAGAACCAGGAGAACATCATACACAGCAACAAGACTATACGATGATCAATTTTGATGGACATGGTTCTCTTCAACAATGATGTGATTCAAACCAGTTCCTATTGTTCAGCGATGAAGATAGTCATATACACCCAGAGAGAGGCCTGAGGGAACTGAGTGTGAACCACAACACAGCATTTTAACGCTTTCTGTGAATATTTCCATGCATTTTGTTTTCCTTCTTAGGTTGTTTTTTTTTTTCTTCTCTTTCTAGATCTGATGTTTCTTGTGCAGTAAGATAACTGTATAGATATGTATACATGTATTGGATTTGTCATATAATTTATCCTATTTAGCATGTATTAGATTACCTGTCCTCTAGGGGTGGGGGGTGGGGGGAAGGAGGGGAAAAGCTTGGGAAAAAAAAAGTTCTTTGCAAAGGTCAATGTAAAAAAATCACTCATATGTTTTGTAAGCTTTTAATAAAAAAAAAAGAAGAAATGTCAGCCTGCTCTAAATATTTACATCATAAAAATTATTAAGAACAAAAATGTCAGTGAACAGAAGCAAATCTAATCTCATAGATATTCTAGAAATTGCATGACTGACATGGTTCTGGAAGAGCTTGTTATTCCAAAGAACAATACTGGCAAAAAAGAGAATGATGGATTTATATGTTAATAAGATATACTCATGAGTTTATCTGGGAACCAAAATGGGGAAATATTTTCATGAAGGTCATCAGAAGCAAAAACAAAAGCAATGTTTTACTACAGTCTATGAAACACAGGACCAGAAAGAGGAAAAAGACAAATTCAGGAAAGAAATTATCAAGTCAAGCAAAGAGTCATAATTTAGTAATGATGAGTGTCTAGGCAACTGCTAGAGCTCTTTCTCTGCTAAAAAACAACCACTAATAATTTCTTGACTTCTGTTAAGGAATATTTCACCCTTTAAAAAATGTTAGAACCAATACAAGGAGATTTTTTTTGTTTCTTATTTTCATGAAGAAGTTGATGATAGTGGAAAAGATGGAAACCTTGTGGAGTAACTGATTATTTTGTCTTGGAATTTGTAGATAGAGGAAAAGCCATATATAGGAATACATACTCTCAAGATTTTAAGAGAACAGATTTCAAATCATTCATAGAAGAAAGATGCTAGGTGAGAAGGGATTTTAAGCTCTCCAAGATAAAATTCTGAAGACACAAAGAGAAACAATTCTGAAAAAAAGAATTGAAATCATGTGTATGGTCACAGAATTCATTCATTCAACATTTATTAAGTGCCTACTAAGTATCAGGGAGTTTGCTAAGCCCTGGAAACACAAAAAGAGGCCAAACATAGTCTTATCCTCAAGGAGCTTATAATGTAATGAGGGAGACATGCAAACTAATATATACAAAGCAAGCTATATACAGGATATAAATACAGAAACTGGTTTCTATAAACCAGTTTTAGAAAGGCTTCCTGCAGAAGATGGGACTTTAGTTCAGACTTAAAGGACATCAGGGAGGTGAGTAATTGGAGTAGAGGAACTAGAGCATTCCAGGTTTGGGGGAAAACCAGAGAAATGTCCGCTTCAGAGAGATGGAAGGTCTTGTTCATAGAAGAGTCGGGAAAATTGGTGTCACTGGATGGGCAAGTATGTGTTGGGGAATAAGGTGTAAGAGAACTGGAAAGGTAGGAGAAGGTTATGAATGAAAAGAGAACACTTTGCATTTACTCCTGAAGGCCATGGGAAGCCACTAGAGTTTACTTAAGTAGGGGTGGTGACATGATCAGAACCACATTTTAGGAAAATCACATTAGTAACTGAATGGAGTATGGATTGGAAAGGGGAGAGATTTGAGGCAGACAGACTCACCAGCAGGATACTTCAGTACTGAAAGCATGAGGTAATAAGGCCCTGAACTGGCAGTGTCAGAGGAGAGAAGGGGGCACATTGGAGACATCCTGCAAAGGTTCAACTGATAGATCATGACAACTGGGGGAGGAGGGTAAGGACGGGGAATGGGTCGGAGAGAATGGAGGAGAGGATTGTTTCAAAGGTAGTAAAGAAACATGGATGACTCCTGAGTTGTGAGTCTGACTGGGAGGCTGTACATGGAAGTGGAACACTTGTGGGTGATGTCAAGATCATGACTATCTCTTATCTAAGAGAGGTAGCATGGGGGAATAGATTGTGTGAAAAAGAATAAGATGAGAAACTGGGCTAGGGTGTTTGAGGGAAGGAGTATCAAAATAAGAAACTGAAAGCTTCAGATGTTTGAACCCCCTGGTATGTGGGCAAGAATTGGGAAAGAGAGAAAGATGGAGCTCATTAAGTTTCCTGAAGCAGCTAGTAGAATCTGGGTGATAAGGTAGTCAAATATGCTGTATTTAGAAGGAAGCCAGGTCTCAATGAGTATAAGTAGATGGCAGGGTAAGAAAGGAAAAGGTTTAAAATGAAATCGAGCTTGTTACTTATGGAACAGACATCCCAAAGAATACAGGAGAGAAGGTTGAATGTTGAGAGGTTGGCACCTAGAAGATGAAAAGTAGAGAATAGGGAAAGAGAGAAAATTGGGTTTCAGGAGTGACAGTAAGAGGTACCTTATACATAGTATGACTAACGGAGAAATATCAACTAAAGCAGGCATACAGGTGATCAAAGAAGGTAAAACTGACAGTTTTGATGAAGTTCTGGGTAACTAGGTGTGCATAAGCAGAGAAAGCCTGAAGCACTGACAGGATTATAATACTTCCTCAGACAAGCAAGAATGATAAGATCATTAAATGAGCCTTTTGTTCTTATTAAGTCCTTTGTTCAGGAAGGAAGGATTGTAAATTACAGTCCTACTCCAGGTGGAGGTCTTTAGAAATCCCATCTTACTATATCCAATCTAGAGACACTCAACACTTCCTAGCTGTGTGATCCTGGTCAAGTAACTTACCCCAATTGCCTTAGCAAAAAAAAAAAAAAAAAAAAAATTATTTCGTCAAACCCCCAAGATTTTATTTCTTCTATAAAACATATGCCCATGGTGTAGATCTTCCCTAAATCCCTTCTATTGTGTAGGACACTGGGTTTTATGCCTCAGGATATTTCTCCTTTTTATAGCTAACTCATCTAGGATGCTAAATGTCTTTTAGGGTTAGCTTGGCAATCAGTGGTGTAATCCCTTTCCCCTGCTGAGCCTTTTTGGGGTTGATCTACTAACTCTATAAATTTAGCCTGCCAGTCTAATGGCCCTACTCCCAATTCATGGTGTTGATGGGATATATCAACATTTCTAGGGGAAATGGGATAGTATCTAATACCATAAACAATACTGGCTGTCAGAAAGCAATCTGTTGGTCAGTAATAACAAAGTTTCTAAGATAATGAAGTGCACACACAACCATTCTCCAACTCTACCTCTAAAACATAAAATTAGTATATCAGTGACATGAAACATCTGATCTTTCTCCTATAAATTTATCTTCTTGTTACTAGTTCTTTGCTAAATCCTTTTGGAACTTAGCCCACTTCAATTGGCCTTACAGTTACAATGAACTTTGCCCCTTGACCTGGAGATGGGTTCAAGCCTGCAAATTCTTTTGAGACATCTCATGACACCAGTCTGTGACCCCAATCTGTTAGGGTCTCTTTCTGAACTTCACAAGTGTCTCTCACTAGGGAACTCCCCGTTTTAATTGTTAAAACCTTTTCTCTTGCTAATTCCTTGTTAATTCACATAATAAATAGCATTCCTATGGATATGATGTCTTATTATTGTTGCTCCATAAGAAGACTGAATCTCTATTATGCTACTTTTACATAATACTCTTTTTATAACCAATTGCTTTCCTGAAGCTATTTAATGTTCACCTCTCCTGATCCCTACTTCATCTCTTCAATCTGATTGTATATAATCATGAATTTTTGCACCAAAAAAATCACTACAGCTATAAAATTAGAAAAGGGGTTAAACTGGAAAAATCTTTAGAGACAATAGCTCTTATAAAAGTCTGATATCCCAAATATATTTGGAATTAATACAAATACACATGAAAAAAGTCATTTAGCAATAAATAGTCAAAGAATATTAGCAGGCAATTTTCAAATAAGAAATACAAGCTATAAAAAAACTCCAAAAAAGAATTCTCCAAATCACTAATAATAGTAGATGAAAATTAAAAGAACTTTTGTTTTAACTTCATATCCATCACATTGGCAAAAGAAGACAATGACAAAAACAATACAAGAGCTGTCAGAAGACAAATATGCTAACACGCTGTTGGTAGAGTTGTGAATTGGCCCAACTATTCTGGAAAATAATTTGAAATTATTCTAAAGAAGTCATTAAGCTGTACATATCTACTGACTTGAAGATACCATTACTAAGATGTTGAACTAAAAAAAGGTAAAAATCAGCTTCTCTCTGCCAACCACATTCACCATTCAAGACCTCATCAATGCAGACAAGGGCTTATATTCTTTGGACAAAGACAATGTGGGAATTTGTTTCTCCTGACCATGCACATTTGTTACAAGGGTTTTTGTTGTTGTTGTTACTGTTATTTAATAAAAGGGAGGAGAGAAAGCAAGAAAAAAAAATTTATTCACTGGAAAAAAAAAATCAAATGTAATATTTAAAAATTTAAAAGGCTGGAACTAGAACCAAAATCTAATTCAATGCTCAGTGTTTCTTTCTACTCTAACATACGGTTTTCTTAAAAAAAAAAAAATAATCACTCTCTGGCTCAAGAGTAATTCTTAAACCTTCCTTTAAGAGATTAGATTTAAAGGGATTTATAAGAATAGCAGAGGTAAACTGAGATATCAGTTAAGGCAACAAAGTAGATTAGAGTGGACAAAGAAGCCAACTTCAAAACAACAGGAAATAACTAAGGAAATGACCCAAATAAGGATAAGAAATGAACAGGTACGATACAACAGTACAATAAACATTTATTCAACATCTACCATATGCCAGGCAATGTGCTAAATATCTGGAAATAGAGATTAAAAAAGCCAGTCCTTGCTCTCAAGGAGCTTATACTCAAAAGGGGAAGATACACTAAAGGAAGCTAAAAAAGTGCCTCTGGCCCCCGGGGCACAGAAAGGGTGAATGGAATCTAACAAGTGCAGCAGATGAGTTTTCTGCACTTCTGAATTCCCTTTATAGGGAAGCTTTGGGGAAAGATTTCCCTCCATCTGCTAGCATTTCAATCAGAGGGAAATAAGCTGCTGAGGATCTGTTAAGGTATAAGTGCCAAAGCTAAAAGCAATCTCCCCCATGATGAGCTTCCTGGTAATGAGCTAAATTTTATTGTAGAGAGGCAATGGATGAGGCGATCTGTGTTGTAAATTTTAGGTGGGATTGGGAGTGGTAGGAAAGGAGAATGGAAAAGACCTTCGAGTAAATAAAAGCAGTTTTAGAGATCAAAAAAGTTGCAGGCCTATGTAAAGAGATCCTTACTTTGTATTTTATTCAACTGCAATAGAAACCTACAGATACTATCATTGAACTCTTTCAATTGCATCCAGCTCTTCAGTGACCCTGTTTGGGGTTTTGTGACAAAGACACTGAAGTGGTTTGGCCATTTATTTCTCTGGCTCATTTTACAGATGAGGAATTGAAGTAAATAGGTTTAAGCTAATAAGCATGCGAGGCCAGTTTTCCTGACTTTAGGCCCAGCATTCCACACATTATATCCTCCAGCTGCCTTGCTAGAAGGTGGCCTCCACCATCTTAGAGACTTTCCCCAGAAGAAGGGTAGGCTGATGAGATTAACTACAGAGAAAACATTCCCACTGGAACCAACTTGAATTCTGGCAACTCTTCAACCCCTTAAGTCAAAGCCAAGGTTAAAACATTCTCCCCCAAATCATGTGAATTTCTATCCCTATTACTCAACCTAACTGATATAAATTGTGTCCTAGATTGTGTGTCTCCTGATTGTGGAGAGGAGGGCTGGGGAGACTCTAAATCTCAAAAACCCTCCTGTCAAGATAGGAGGCCCACACACACACACCTATTCATAGGGAAACTTCAAGATCTCTACCTATTCAATCAGAAATCTTGGCCTAGGGCATAATCACCACCCTCTAGAGAAACTAAACTTAATCTCTCCAACCTAAAGCCTAGAAAGACAAAATAAAAGGATGACTCAACCCAAGTCTTTGCTGATTCCTACAAGAGGAAAGGCCCGCTGAGCCGCTGCTCAGTGTAAACCCAGCTTTGCTAATTCCTAACAGGAAAAGCCCTACTGAATCATGCTCAAGTGTTAACTAATCTTTGCTAATAACACACCTTTACTTCACTCCTTTCAGAACTGTCCCACTAAGAAAGCTGCTTCTCTGCTATAATAAACTCATTTTGCTATAAACCTCTTGCCGTGTTTTTGGGGGTTCGAGGATTTCTCCATGAAGCCTGCGACTGGCCAAAGGGGGTCACCTCACCCCTTTTCTCACACCTCATCATAATCAATGATGCAGCTGAGCTGCTTCTCCTGGCAGGCTCATTTTGTCACCAGGGACTTCATCCTAGAGGCACTAGGTGACACAATGGATGGAGCCCCAGATCTGACTCATCTTCCTGAGTTCAAAGTTGGCCTCAGACACTAAGCAAGTCTGACCCTGAGCAAGGCACTTAACCCTGCCTCAATTTTCTCATCAGTAAAATGAGCTGGAGAAGGAAATGGCAAACCACAATACAAGAAGGCTGATTAAAACTCCTTACATGTTTACCTCTC
This sequence comes from Myrmecobius fasciatus, assembly GCA_023553655.1. NCBI lineage: Eukaryota > Metazoa > Chordata > Mammalia > Dasyuromorphia > Myrmecobiidae > Myrmecobius > Myrmecobius fasciatus. The sequence continues at coordinate 11,511 of JAJPUD010022490.1, read as the reverse complement.
CCTGTGTTCCTTGGAATAACCACCTGGCAACAACCCATCAGCTGATGCTAACTGAATTGTTTATCTTCTATGCTAGCCACTAGATTTATATATCTCATTTAAATAAAATTAGGAGAGAGGGATTATGGTCCTGGGGAAGGCTTCCGAATTACAAAATTCAAGTGATGAAACATGTCCTATGGATCCCACTCAGCAGGGGAAAGTGCTCCACCTAGATCTGGGATATAAAACATGGCCATTCGGCCACATGCACTTCAGTGCAGCCCAAACCAAATTAAAACAAAACTGAGCAATAAATAAAAACACATTAAACATATATAATATTAGGTGATATAGTGGATAGAGCAGTAAGCCCAATAAACCTGGAAAACTTGAATTCAAATCCAGCCCCAGTTGCTTAGTAGCTGTGTGATTCAGTACAAATCACTTAATCTCTATCTGCTTCGGTTTTCTTATTTAAAAAGTGGACCTAACTCTCAAGAGTTGTTGTGGGGATCCCATGAGAAAATAACTGTAAAGCAGTTAGCACAGTGCCTGACATATAGTAAATGCTATATAAATATTAATAATATTATTAACTTTTAAAACTAAGTCAGCATGCCTTCCATAGGAAACTTCATGTACAGATGGCTGCGCTAGACTTTATCAGGGTGCAGCTCAGGGCAAGAAGCATAGAACACAGTGTTGTAAGTGATATTGTGGAATATTTATTGTGGAACTAAGGACTACTATGTTTTTTCTTATATCTAATTATCATACTTTTTCTTTTAATAAAAATCACCTTTTGATATGTTTAAAAAGGGAGAGGAGCTTAGTGCTGCCAGATTTCAAACTATATTACAGAGCAAGAATTATAACAACTACCAGGTAATGGATAAACACTTTCTAAATTTCTAACAATTTCTAATATAAGCATTACCTGGAAAGGAAATCTGAATAAGTCTAGTGTTCAATAATCCCAAGTAGAAAACCAGTATTAAGTATCTAGTAAATGACTATTTGATAAGAACTACTGAAAATTAATGAGAATTAATTTTAAAATTAATTTAAATTGTAACATAATTAAGTTCTTGCAGAATAAAGGCAGTTTATTTAGAATAAAAATTATGGATTAAGAAAAACATTTACATTAAACATAGCAGATAAAAACCTAAATGAACAATTACAGTAAATTGACACAAATATAAAATATTGAAGAGCTATTCCTAAAGAAAGTGATCAAAGGATATAATTCTCAAAAAGAAAAAGAAAAATTATATATAATCAAATTTTAAAAATCATTAATAATTAGAGAAATGCCAGTGAGATTTAAGAACTCTGATGAATTTGAACTATGTAATGACCAATCATTACTATAGAAGACTAGCAGAATGAGTTATGTATTCTTAGAAAAAGCTATTCATTTTGCATAACTATACTTATTTGTTGCAAGATAGTTTTGATTTATTTTTCCACTCACACTGATCCACTATGGCACGCTTTCCAATGACATCTCAATTTACCTTTATGGTTCTAAAGTCCAAAGGGAATACAAAGATAAAAATAAATGTGAGATTGGGAAGGTGGGTGGGTGGGATGTTGTTATACTGACTCAAGATAAAAGTAAAATGAATGTTATAATGTAAATTCACTTTTTTATGTTTTGTGTATGTTTGTTGATACTTGCCAAGTTTTTAAAAAAGAAATAAAGAAAATAATTCCAAGTGATATATTTTATAGATAACAAGTTAAAAAGGGTGAGAAAATTCACTGTTGTAAGGATTGTAGAGAACATGCTAATCCACTGCTGGTGCCATAATGAGTTGTTTCAATCTAGAAAAACATTCAAAATTAGAAAAGTTAGCCTTTCAAAGACCCACTCTACTATTAGGATTATACTATAAGAAAAGCTCCACAGATACAAAAATGTGCATACTCAAATTATTTGTGATAATAAAAATCTAGAAACCAAATGGGAGCCCAACAATTGAGGAATATATGAATAAATAATGACAAGAAGTAAAATGGTTTGTAACTAAAGATACATAATGAGAAATATTAAGAATATAAAGAAACATGCAGAGATTCCTATGAAGTGACAGAGTGGGGAAAGGGGGGGAAAAAAGGACCAAAAGAAAAAAAATATTAAAAAATTAAAAGTAGGGGCAGCTAGGTGGCACAGTGGATAGAGCACCAGCCCTGAAGTCAGGAGGACCTGAGTTCAAATCTGATTTGGGCACTTAACATTCCCTAGCTGTGTGACCCTGGGCAAGTCACTTAACCCCAATTGCCTCAGCAAAAAAAAAAAAAAAAAAAAAGTAAAAGTAAAGTACTAGAAAGATGGACAGACAATAAAACTGTCATCAAATATAATATTCACTGTTAGTGTCGTATTGTTAACTTTATGGTTTAAAAAAATTGATTTTTTTTTCTAGAATTTAGTTTTGTGCAATGGGATTATTCAAGTATTTGTTGGGAATCAATCAATAGATCAATCTATAAACATTTATTATGTGCCCACTATATAAATAAAGTTCTGCGTTAAGCAATAGAACTATAGAGACAAAATGAAAAAAATTCTGTCCCCAAGTTTACATTCTATTGACTAAACAACACATATATGAAATATACACATAAAACACGCACAAAATAAATTTATGGTAATTTGGAGATGAGAGACTAAAATTGGGAGAGAATAGGAAAGACCTCAAATAGGAGGTAGTTGTGTGAGCTAAGCATGAAAGGAAATGGTTCTCCAAAGGAAAAGATAATGTAATGTATATATTACAAGCATGAGAAAATACCCTATCATCAAGTACAGACACATATGTCTTACATCAAAACAAAATGTTATAATTTTTAATAAATGATTTAAACATATGAACTAAGGAAAATAATAACTGATTTGGAGATAATGGAAACTCATCTAGTCTAGAATTCTAATTTTATAGATGAAGATAGAGAAGCCCAAAAAGGCTAAATTACTTGCCATGGTCAGCAAGGTAATTCAAAGGTGGGATCTGAGTTGGAATCCTCTGACTACAGAATCAGCAATCTGTCCACTGTCACAGTAATTCTCTCACAGTTCAGGTCTTAGGTTCAAAATCTGATTTCCTAACCGATGATATATAATTTAAGGAATTACACAAAAAATTGTTAATCAATGTTACCTGGATAATTTCAGAATTGAATTTGGATTCCAGGTGCGCTGCTCTTTCTACTTCAATATTTTCCTCTAATTTCTTCACTTTCATAGTGGCTGCCTGGAAAAAAAAAGCCCAACAAATTTTTAAATTTCAAATTTACAAGTGTCAATATTTACATTCAAGAAGCCCAATAGATACAAACTATTGGTTCTAGAACTGGTATAGGTATCTATAACTTTAATTCACCAAGTCACTACTTTTTTCTTTTTTTCTTTTTGCTGAGGCAACTGGGGTTAAGTGACTTGCCCAGGGTCACACAGCTAGGGAAAGTGTCTGAGACCAAATTTGAACTCAGGTCTTCCTGACTTCAAGGCTGGTGCTCTATCCACTGCACCATCTAGCTGCCCCCCAAGTCACTACTTTAACACCTCATGCCAAAAAGCCATCCACATTCAGGGAGAACATTCTGGAGACTGAATATGGATCAGAGCATGGTATCTTCACCTTTCTGTTGTTGTTTGCTTGTTTTTTTCTTTCTCCCTTTTGATCTTATTTTTCTTGCACAGCAAATACGGAAATATGTTTACAAGAATTGCATATATTATTTAACCTATTATCAGATTGTTTCCTCTCTAGGCGAGGTCAGGAGGAAAGGAGGGAGAAAAATTTGGAACATAAGGTTTTTCAAAGGTGAATGTTGAAACCTATGTTTACATGTATTTGGAAAAATAAAAAATTATTAAAATGGAAAAAAATAAAAATAAATAAAGCCTCTTGCCAAGAATATGAGGGGAGGAGGGGAAAGATTTAGAGAGAAGCTCTTTACAATTTTATTTTTTGAATTTGACTTTTATGAGAGGTATGCAACAACCATAAAAGTGAAATGTCTAGAAACTTCAAGAATTGCCAGTAAGCTTTTAAGTATCTATTATATGCCAGTTACTATGAATAAAAACACAAAGAATGAACTCCTTCCTACTCAAAAAAATCTTATATCACAATAGGCCAGAAAACAAGTACTTTACAAAGTAAATCAATACAAAGTAGTTAAATGCAAAGTAGTGTAGGGGGGAAGCACAGGACCAGTTCAAAGGATAAGGAACAGTTTCAGAAAGAAGATGGTTCCAGAACTACATCTTAAGGGAAGAAAAGGACTTTATAAGGTAAGGAGGGAGTACATTCTACATATGGCGGACAACCCTGCAAAGTCATAGAGATTAGAAGGTGGATGGAAAATTGTGCATAAGGAACAAAGGGTCAATTTGGCAGGACAACAGAGTTCAGAATGGAGAATAATGTCCAGTGATGGGAAAATAAATTGAAACCAGGTTGTGCAGGGTTTTAAAGCTAAACAGAGAAGTTTATATCCTATCCTAAGGCAATAAGTTATGACTAGAATTGAGTTGGGAAGTCATATATTCAGATCTGAAGTAAAGAGAAAATTACTTTTTATTTTCAAAGAAATGTGAGGCAAGGATTCAAATCAGAAGACTATTGCAATAATATAGGTGAGAAGTGAAGAGAGCTAAACTAAGGTGAGAGCTCTGTGAGTAAAGAGAAGAGTCAAATACAAAAGATGTTATATGGGTTATATGGGCAAGATTTGGCAACTAACTAGGTATTCGGGATGAGAAAGTCCAGAATAATGTTGGGATTACAAATTAAGACATTAAAAGGATGTGTGTGATGAGGATGGAGGAGAAAACCCCAGATCTTTGAAAGATCAGAAGGCCCTGGATAGCAAAGTGTGGTACAATTCAGAGAAAGCCTAAATTTTACAGCCTAAGCTGTTCCTGAAAACTAACTGGGAGGAGTACTGATTATCTTGACCTTTTGATCTAAATTGGGTCTTTTGTTCTGTAAGTGGACCTACCCCATGTGGTAGCCACTGGTTGAATTCTTAGCTGAATTCTTTATACTGACAAAACCACCATAATTCTACAGCTACTATATCCAATCGAAAAGCCAAATTATGATGCCAACCATGTGAGTGTAACCTCCCCATTGAAATGTAAGCCTCTTGAAGGTAAGAATGGTTCTATTTTTACCTCTGTATCCTCAGTGGAGGCCTAGAGCTTAATAAATACTTATTGGTTGATTAACTGATTCATCAGTGATACAGTACCTTGTCTTCTCAGGCATTTCTGCAACTATAACCTAACTTCCCTTTAAATCCTCTTAGATTTAACATAAATAAGCATGGTAAAAAGGAATCTATAGAAATGAACAATAATTCATTCCCTCATGAGTTTCACAGATGCCAAGTAAGTTATCTGTACTTAAAAGCTTTCCTGGTAACAAATGTTAAAATCATTTCAGCATAGAGTAAAGAATTACAATGTTTTAAATTTCAAACTACAGTTTTCAAAGTACTATGAATCCTTATTCTGAAAATAAATACACACAAAAAAAGAAATATTCCTTAATAAAAACAGTCTTGTAAAAGAGTTTACTGTAGTGAACAATAAGATTCCAACTTTTCTTCACTTATGTGAACTATATAAGTTATTACTGCTCATAAATTTACACTCCCTGGTAATCAAGTAAAACCCCAAATTCTTATTCTTTGTAGGGCATAGCCTTCCCATGATTCACAGCCTGAATGCCTCACCAGAAAACTATTGATGTAAAATAATGTCTTTTTATGTCAGCCTGGGATCACTGAAAACACTCTGTAAGTTCTCAAAAGCAAGCTAATCCAGTTTCTTCCTCCTATTCAGTTCTGCCCTTCCCAGAACTTTTTCCATCTTTTTTCAAATACCCACAATGATCTCAAAGGAATAGACTGAATAGTCAAAAGATCAATGATTCATAGGTACAAAATGTTGAGGCTCAGAAAGGACTCCAAAAGGTTATGGTCAAAGACCAATGTTTCCAGGTGTCTCAAAAGAATTTGCAGGTTTGAGCCCATCTCCAAGTCAAGGGTCAAAGTTTATTGCAATTGTAACACCAAATGAAGCAGACTAAGTTCCAAAACAATTTAGCAAAGGACCAAGAGAAGAGAGACAAATTTATCCAGTTCTTTGTGTCACTGGTATGCTAATTTTATGGTCTAGAGAAAGAACTGAGGATTGGACTCAGGAATTTGGTTATCACTGACCAGCAGATCTAGGACTATCCTAAGGCCTGAAAACTTTAGAATCATTGACAAACAGATTGTTAGAACAATAGCATGCTAAGGTCAGAGAGTCTCAGGATTACTAATATATCTTTCCTAAAGTCTAAGGAAGAAATATTATTATATTCCTAGACCAGAAGACTTTTACAATCATTGACATATTGTTAGAACAACAGCACTCTAATGTGGGGGGGGGGGGATGGGGAAGGGAAGACTTTCAGGATCACTGACTCTAAAGCCAGACAACTTTAGAATCATTGACAGATTGTTAGAACAGAAACACTCTAAGGTGGGGGAGAGGGAGGACCTCCTTACTGCTGTTTCCCATAGAAGCTATCTATACTCCTTCAAAAGGACTTAAATCATTGTGTCCAATTCCTCCCACTTATATATAAAGTATATGAGATTGAGAGAAGTTAAGTGACTTGACTAGAGTAGTACAACTAGTAAGTGTTTGAGGCAGGATTCCCAACTCCAAGCTCAACCCATATCCATTGTGCTACCTCTCTTCCTTGTTCCCCACTGTGAATTCAATAACGACCCCCCCTCCCCTCCACCACCATCAAAACAAACTTTGAGGTTCACTAGAACCAATCTTTTCACCCAAGCCAGATCTCAGGGGCTGTTTATCTACCTATTCAAAGGACAATCTTTCCCCTTCCTCACTGTTAACTGTTAACTGACTCCTAACTGTGAGAATCAAATGAGATGCAAATCTGAAAACATTACAAAAATGTAAGTTATGATAACAACTGGAGTTATTCAAAAGTAGAATTCCTAGGCAGGCAGTAAGTCGTCCCTTCCCAGAAGTCTTCAAGTCAATCTTGAAGAAATTACTTCTTGGAGATGTTAAAGAACTGGATTAGATTATTTTTTAAAAATTTATATATATATATATATATTGTTTACCTAGATTCTTTTTCTTAATTGAAGCTTTTTATTTGCAAAACATGTGCATAAGTAATTTTTCAATGTTGACCCTTGCAAAGCTTTCTGTTACAAATTTTTCCCTCTTACCCCCCACCTCCTCCTCTAGATGGCAGGAAGTCTAATACATGTTAATTATGTTAAAATATTTGACAGATTGAATATGGGTGGGTGTGTGTGTGTATATATATATATTTATACAGTTATCTTGCTGTACAGGAAAGAAAAAGAAAACCTGAGAAGGAAAACATAATGCAAGCAAACATCAATAGAGAGTGTGAAAATGCTATGTTGTAGTCCAGACTCAGATCCCACAGGCCTCTCCCTGGGTGTATATGGCTTTCTTTATCACTGAACAGCTGGAACTGGTTTGAAACATCTCATTGTTGAAGAGAACCATGTCCATCAAAATTGATCATCGTATAGTCTTGTTGCTGTGTATAAGGTTCTCCTGGTTCTGCTGATTTCACTCAGCATCAGTTCATGCAAGTCTCTCCAGGCCTCTCTGAAATTATCCTGCTGGTCATTTCTTATAGAACAATAATATTCCATAACATTCATATACCATAATTTATTCAGCCATTCTCCAATTGATGGGCATCCATTCAGTTTCCAGTTTCTAGCCACTACAAAAAGGGCTGCCACAAACATTCTTGCACATGTGGTGCCCTTTCCCTTCTTTAAAATCTCTTTGGGATATAGGCCCAGTAGAAACACTGCTGGGTCAAAGAGTATGCACAGTTTGATAACTTTTTGAGCATAGTTCCAGATTGCTCTCCAGAATGGTTGGATTCAGTCACAGTCCTGGATTAGATTATACTGGTAACATTGAAAGCTTGCAAGTCCCCAATTAAGCCTTCCTTGAGATCTTGGAACAAAATAAACCTCTAAGAGAAAAAAAACAACAGAAAGACGAACCCAGATACTCCCTTTAGAAATGGGCAGAGGTGATCTTTATTATTATAAAGTCAGAAGAATGAAAGAATGAACAAATGAAAAAAGCCACAATGGGGACTGAACATAATTTAATAGCTTGAATTACAAGCAGAGAGTTTGGAATATTCTTTAAGGCAAAAGATAAAGGCTTACAAACCAAGAATAATGTACCCAACAAAAACGAGTTTGCTACAAACTGCTACAAGAGAAAAAAAGTGAACAAATTTAATAAAACACACACACACCCAAAAAGAAAAAAAAAAAAAAAGGCATTACTCATGAAAAGCCAAAGCTTCACACAAATATATGTGTGCATATAATGGAGTCAAGAGCTACAAAGAAAGGTAAACAGAAGGAAATAGTCATGAAAGACTAAATAAAGATTTTTTTTTTAATATTCTAATAGGCAAAAATGATACACGTCCCTCTTTTTTGTCAGGGGTCACAGAAAGAGCCTTATTTTGACAAAGGTCTCAGGAATGCTTCCATGATCTTAGTGACAACTAAATTAACTATGGTTAATAGAGGACCAGTTCTGGTCAGGAGGACCTAAATTCAAATATGACTTAAGATATTTGCCAGCTGTGTGACCCTGAACAAATCACTTAAAACCTCCATTTTCTCCAAAAAAAAAAAAAAATTAATGATCTTAAAAGAAAAATGGAAAAAGAAAAAAATAAGAATACAAGAGGGAGTAAAAAGGGAAAATTATCTCATACAATCAGGGTATACACATAGAAGTCTATGCAAACAAGGTGAGGAATGGATAACACTAGAGCCTCACTGGCATCTGAATAAAAAGAGAGAATACATGCACAGAGTTAGCTACAAAAAAATTTTCACTCAATAGGGAATCCATAGGGAAAAAGAGTGAGAGTGAAGAGAGAGAATAACAGAGAGGAAAATTAAAGATCACTTCATACACTTTACATATTTTTAAGTATTCTTATTGTGTCCCCCAATAGAATGTAACCTTTTAAAAAACAAGAATTTTACCTCATTTATTGAATTCCTACCTCTCATTCCTGATACATAGTAGGCCCTTAAGAAATCCTTGTTGAGGGGCAGCTAGGTGGCAAAGTGGATAGAGCACTAGCCCTGAAGTCAGGAGGACCTGAGTTCAAATGTGACTTAGACACTTAACATTTCCTAGCTGTGTGACCCTGGGCAGGTCACTTAATCCCAATTTCCTCAGCAAAAAAAAAAAAAAAAAAGAAAGAAAGAAAGAAAAGAAAAGAAAAAATAAGAAATCCTTGTTGACTGTTTGCCTGACTAAAGAGAGGCTAAAAGGCTAGTCTTAGAGTAAGAAAAAAAAAAAAACACAATGGTTGTATGACCAGAGTTCAAATCGCTTAACATTTGTGATCTATGTAACTCTAATATGATAAATTGTAGAATAATTATTAATTTCATTACCTGGAGTTCTCTACCCCTTAAAATCTCAGAGCCAAGCCAATATACATATTTATATACATGAGAATGTATATACCTATTTTCAACACATGTATATACACATACAATCTTTATCCATCTCCAATATAATACTAATGGAGATAATTGCAGAGGATGAGCATGACTGAAAAGATCAGTTCAGATGAAGAGTCCTTTCCATACAGCAATGGTGTTTTTGTCCTTCAACTGCTCCTTACAGATGTATTAAAGAATCACCACTAATTGTTGTACGGTATCTTCTAAAATATATGCTCAAAGGAACAATTTCATATTCCCTTTTGCATCTTAATGTCTTCACAAAGAATTATCCCAAAAGAGCACTCATAGAAATCAATCACCATTCTTTCAAGAAATTCCTAGAATCAATCACACCATCTTCCAAGACTAATTTCCAGATTTATGTCCATTTCCAACAGTATTTCCACCCACGCCTAAAAATGATGCAACAAAAGGGAAAAGGGGACCAAGTTTGACTTAAACATTTCTCATGTACTACAACAAGGAAGTGTGATCACCTCACATTCACATTTATTTTTCCCTCTGTACTTCAACATAAATACGTGGTCTATAGACAATTTTCCAAGTAAATGTAGGTTTTTTTATAGAGTAACCATGAGTGGTGTTTTTTTTTTTATTTTTATTGCATATTGTTTTAACTTTCATTGTAATATCCTGACTTGTTCATTATTTAAAAACCAATCCTCTTTTCCCCTGTTTTGCTAATTTTTTTTGCTTGGGATTTTTTTAAACAAGACTTAAAAGCAAAATTCTCTGTTGGGGTAACTTTTCATCCTTTGGGGCTTTTGCTATCTTTATTTATGATATTAATGATAACTATAACCACCACTGGGTAGTGCTTAAAGCAGCATTAGCTTTCAGCTTCAGCTTTACCTGGCCCAGGCCACATATTCTCTCTGTTTACTCAGCAGGATTGATCAGGCATGTGAAAGTCTATGTAATTAGACTTTGGATCAAAAACATAATGAAGGCAGCAGGGATATTCTGAGTTATGATTTGCCTTCGAAGAAAGAAGTCTCGACAACTACTGGGCCAAGTTGCATGATATTAATGAAACCCCTCTGGATATTTTCAGCTTCAACTAAATCTGATTTGGCTGCCTTTAGCAGTAGGCATCAGAAAGCAATAAATTTGATTTTGCATAGTTATATTAAATAATGAGGATTTCACTTCTCATATCAAGAAAAAGACAAATAAGTTTGGAATTTCTGAATTGGTCACTTTAGGTGTCCTAAAGAGATAGTATGAACAGGGTAAATCTCAAATATTAATCTCAAATATTATTAAAGCAGCATCCTCATAGTTTTGTAATAAATCTGTTACAAAAGAAAATATTTTATACATTGTTTGAATTTCCTCAGAAGTTTTATTCAAGATAAGCATCACAGCTAAAAGAAAAAACAAAAAACATTTTAGCACTATTATTTAAGAAATGCAAAGTATTAATAAAGGTGCTAAAAATCCAAATCATCCATAGCTGTATTTTAAATTATATTCTCAATGATATGAAATTTCCCTTTAGATCTAAGTGGGCACAATATGGTTTATAAGTAGCACTAAGAAAACTTCTCCAGATTATCAGAGTTTATCAAATAAAATTCAACTCCAGGAACATCAGGAAAAAACCTGCCTTCTCCAAATTTCTCTACAATAGAACACAAAAACATTTTTTGTTATTTTTTTTTATACAAAACATTTGTTTTGCAAAACATATGTATGGGTAATTCTTCAACATTGACCCTTATAAAGCTTTCCATTACAAATTTTTCCCCCTTAGTCCCCACCCTTCCCCTAGATGGCAGGAAGTCCACTACATGTTCATTATGTTAAAATACTTGACAAATTGAATATATGTATACATATTTCCTCACTCATCTTGCTGTGCAAGAAAAATCATATCTACAAAAAAAAATCTGAGAAAAGAAACACAATGCA
>JAJPUD010022489.1:8147-21337 GCA_023553655.1 Myrmecobius fasciatus | reverse complement strand
GGGAGACTGCGCCTGCGCAGAACAGGGCCCGGAACTACATCTCCCAGGATGCCGAAGGACGCAGGCCTTGGCCGAGGCGCACTTACAGGACAAAAGCCTTAGGGCGTCGCCCAGGATGAACTGAGTTTGCGCACGGACAAAGAATGCCTTTCCCCATAACTACACTTCCCAGCGTCCCATGAAGCACCGCCTTAGGCGCCACTCACAAGACAAAAGCCTCCAGGCGGGTCCCAAGAGGTACTGCGCCTGCGCAGAACAGCCCCTCCAACTACACTTCCCAGGATGCCATAGTGATAGTCCCGCCCACCCCCACCCCCTTCTCTCCCGCCCCCGCGCCACTCATAAAAGCCCCGCCCGCGGAGCCCCCTCCCCGTCTCCGGCCGGGTCAGGGCTTGAGGCAGAGTGCACTCTTCCGCAAATGTCGTGTTATGAGAGGTGAGCATGGGTCCCTGCCCTGTTCTGCTTCCCGTCCTGTGCTGTCCCACCGGTCGTCACTCACCCACCGCGCTGCCCGCTCGCTCGCCTGCCACGGAACAGCAACACTGGCCCACGCCGCTCTGCGCTTGCGCGCCGCTCTTGGCTTGAACTACTCATCCCAGAAGGTAGCGCGAGCTGCCGGAATAAATTTCAGCCCGGGGATGCGGGTGGGCATGCCGGGAAATGTAGTCTTGGTGTCTGCCGTGCCTCCCAGAGGGGGAGAAGGCCGAGGAGTAGGCGGGGGCACAGGTGGAGTGGCATTGCCCCCCTCCCTCTCCCCGCCCCTGTCGCAGCGTTGCCCTGCTCTTTTAAATCTGGGAAGGCTTTTGGGGGGGAGGGGAAGAGAAGGGGGATGGGGAAGGACGTTCAGCCGCAAATGGGGCTCGGAAACTGACATCTCCCCTGGAGCCCCAAATGAGCTAGCCTGGTCACTCGGGATTTTTAACAAAGTGTTCTAAACCCGAGCGCTTCCGGTGTATCTGCGGCCCGTTCGATGCTGACCTTCAGGGCCGGGCACGTGGGGCACCCGGACCGGGATGGATGCGCTCCCTGCCGGGGGGAGGTGGGGGGGAAGCCTCCACTCTGTGGGGGGTGGGCAGAGAGAGGGTGCCCTGCATGGGGCCTGGCAAAGAGCACGCCGCAAGGAAAGGCTTGCCCGTGCCAGTGGGACGGCCAGTGGGCATCCCCCCTGCCTGCCTGTGCCAGTGGGCACCCTGCCTCCCTGCCTGCCAGTGCAAAGCTGGGTTGCAGCCACATTGACCCAAAGCCAATAGGGGGACTCTGCTTTCTAGGGATGGGGCCGGAGAGGTCAATGGTCAGTAGAGCCAAGCCCTGGTCAGAGAAGGCGGCAATGAGCCGGTCAGTATCAAGCGCCGATTTGGCCTGCTTAAGCCCATGTTACCCCGGGACAGGCTCTGTGCCCATCCCTGAGGGTGCAAAGAGAGGCAAGACCAGTTGCTGCCCTCCGGGAGCTTACAGTCCAAGGGAGAGACAGCATGCAAACATGGCCGCGGGGAGGCGCTGTTCATCCTTCTGCAGGAGGACCCCTGACATGGGGGGGGGGGGATGTCTTGACTCCCAGTGAACCTGGCTTCATTAACGGAGAGGAGGCCCTGGGCCCAAGGGGAGTGGGGAAAGGCTTCCTGACCCGATAGATCATAGCGGGCATTGCTGGGAGGTGGCCGGCCCGAGGGGTGTGGGATTCTGCTTTGGGCTCTGGTAGGACTCTGGGACACGGAGGTCAATGACTTTATCAAGGCTTCAGTCTCTGTATATTAGGAAGTAACCGGGGCAATGCAGCAGCACTGATCCAGTTCTATAACGGTAACCACAAGACTGAACTCACAAAGACCTGGGGGGCTTTCCCCCAGAAGGCCCATCACCCGATCCAGAGTGGGAAGCTTCCCACTCCAGATGAGGTAGAACTTGTCTGGTTTCCCTACATGTGAAAGGGATTCCCAGCTCCTGTATAGGTGCTCAAGGTAGCATCACGCAGAGGTGGGACAGCCTCGATTGCACCTGAAGGAAATGCACAAGGGGCAAAGGCTTGGGAGCAGCCCACCCCCAGAAATCACATGGCCACAAATCCACGTCTGAAGTCTGGTCATGAGAACGGCAGGGCCCGGAGTTCCCCAAGCAAGGGGCAAGCTAATTGTACCAAAGAAAGCCAGGGAATTCTGATGTGATCAGGTCAGGTCATATAATTATATATATTATATTATATATATTATACATATATATATACATATATTTATAAGGATTATATGAATAGTTTATTTGATATTCATAATAGTTTCCTTATATCGGGGCAGTCTGGAGCAGCGGTACCTAACAATTCATTGGATCTCTGATCCCCCCAATGCAGTCTGGGACAGTGGCTCCCCACAAAGACCCCCAAAAGGTTCCACGGTAATTATAGAAATCAAAGGGAGGTTTGACCCAGCAGTGTTTCTACTGGGCCTATATCCCAAAGAGATTTTAAAGGAGGGAAAGGGACCCACATGTGCAAAAATGTTTGTGGCAGCCCTTTTTGTAGTGGCAAGAAACTGGAAATTGAAAAGATGCCCATCAATTGGAGAATGGCTGAATAAATTATGGTATATGAATGTTAGGGAATATTATTGTTCTGTAAGAAATGACCAACAGGAGGATTTCAGAGAGGCCTGGAGAGACTTGCATGAACTGATGCTGAGTGAAATCAGCAGAACCAGGAGAACATTATACACAGCAACAAGACTATACGATGATCAATTTTGATGGACATGGTTCTCTTCAACAATGATGTGATTCAAACCAGTTGTGCTGCGATGAAGATAGTCATATACATCCAGAGAGAGGCCTGTGGGAACTGAGAGTGAACCACAACACAGCATTTTAACGCTTTCTGTGAATATTTCCATGCATTCTGTTTTCCTTCTTAGGTTGTTTTTTTTTCTTCTTCTCTTTCTAGATCTGATGTTTCTTGTGCAGTAAGATAACTGTAAAGATATGTATACATGTATTGTATTTGTAATTTATCCTGTCTAGCATGTATTAGATTACCTGTCATCTAGGGGTGGGGGGTGGGGGGAAGGAAAGGAAAAGCTTGGGAAAAAAAAAGTTTTTTTGCAAAGGTCAATGTTGAAAGGTCACTCATATGTTTTGCAAATAAAAAGCTTTATAAAAAAATTAATTAATTAATTAATTAATCAGTGCAAAAAAAAAAGAAATCAAAGGGAGGAGGAACTGCAAAGGGTCAGGACGCATGCCATTGGGGATTTGCATCAGGCTCAGCAAGCAGTTCCAATTTGGGGTATGAGTCCCCTGGGCTCTGGCGCAGTCTGCACCCTGGGACCTGAGCTTAGGAGGACCCTGTGAAAGGTGGGTTCTGGTCACTCACACCCAGTTACTGCATCCGGCAGGACCCCCAAAGCCGTGAGTGGTTAGACACAGCCAAGGTTCTCTGCTGGTCACTGGGTATTGTTTTCACACCAGTGGTATGGCTTTTCCCCATTGGGACCCCACTACAACCTTGTGACATTGCCTTCTGCTCAGTTGCCCTTGACCCCTCACCCCATGATGGCTTCAATTTGTGAAAGTGAACACCCTGGGGAGCACCTGGATGGGACGCCCCTTCCTCACTGCCCGTCCTTGTCCACTCAGGACGTTAGTCTCCGAATAGGTGCTTCTCAGGATCCCCCCTTTTCTCTGAGAAAGTCAAATCTGTAATTCTGAGCCCTAGAACTCCAAACTTGGTCCGGGAGGCAGCCGTCTCAGCCCTCGTCCGGCCGCTCTCATCAGCTAAACTGGAAGGGTATGCTGCAGACGAAGCCCTGTCTGATTCAGAAGCTGTGGGCCCTGGCTGTCTGCCACAAGGACCGTGAAGAAAGAAGGCTCAGAAGAAGCTCAAGTTTCCCAAGCTCCCAGCTGGGGCTCTGGGCTGGCTTTCTTATGCCCTGACCCACCCAGCCACCCTGGCTTAGGATAGTAAATGTCAAAGGCTATGTTGGAACTCAGGTTTTCCTAATTTTGTGCCTAGTACTAATTTGTGGAATGGCTCCAAGTAGTCACTCCAAACACTTTCATCAGGAAAAGAAAGGAAGGATAAATTGGCAAATTGGATACTCAACTAGAAATAAACTAGGAAAACAACCAACTAAAATCACCCAATTAAACACCGAAATAAAAATTCTGAAGATCAAATATGAGCATCAAAAAATGAAGTTAATAAATAAAACTGGAAGGTATTTTTAAAAGAACCCAACAAAATAGATAAAACAGCTCATTTGCTTTGAAAAAAGAATTAAAAAAAAACATTTCAATAGTATTTTATTTTTCCAGTTACATGTAAAGATAGTTTTCAGTGTCCATTTTTCTAAGATTTTGAGCTCCAAATTTTTTTTTCTGCCTCCCTCCTTTAGCTTCCCCCTTCCTAAGGTAGTAAGCAATCTGAGATAAATTCTACATGTGCAGTCATTTTTAACATTTCTACATGAGTCATATTGGGAAAGAAAAATCAGAACAAAAGGGAAGAATCATGAGGAAGAAAAAACTAAAGAAAAGTTGAAAATACTATGCTTGGATCCACATTTAGTCTCCACAGTTCTCCCTTTGGATAGGGATGACCTTTTCCATCCCAAGTCTATTGGAATTGTCTTGGATCGCTGGATTGCTGAGAAGAGCCAAGTCTATCACAGCCCAGCATCGTTCAATGTTGCTGTTACTGTTATGTTCTCGGCTCTGCTCACTCCACTTAACATCAGTTCAGGTCTCTCCAGATCTCTCTGAAATCATCCTTCTGATCTTTTCTTACAGAATAATAATATTCCATGACATTCATATACCATAATTTATTCAGCCTCTCTCCAATTGATGGGTATCCATTCAGTTTCCAGTTTCTTGCCACTACAAAAAGGGCTGCTAACAATTCAAAGTTGATGATTTACATAGGTTTCATCCTGTTAATTTGTGGATTATTGTTTCAATTAAATTTTCATTCATGTAATGGGTCTTCCAAAACCTGATACATGAAAATGTATCAGTATAACAATAACAATAACAATTTTGTTTCTTTTTTTTTTTAAAAAAAAAAAGGGCTGCTACAAACATTTTTGCACATGTGGGTCCTTTTCCCTCCTTTAAGATCTCTTTGGGATATAAGTCCAGTAGAGACACTGCTGGGTCAAAGGGGATGCACAGTTTGATAGTTCTTTGGGCAAAGAGAATGATTCATTTCTAAATATTGAAAATGAAATATGAGGAGTAATAAAGATGAGATCCAGGTAAGATCTGTCCTACCCACCTTTTTCTTCATTTTTTTGGTTCTTTTAAATCTTGATTTTATAGGAAATACTCCATGTGTTCTTCCCCTTTGCTTTTTTTTTTTTTTTTTCTAAGACTATTAAACAGAACAAAACCATTTCCAGGCTCTCCTTCTGGTTTCTTAGTGGCCCTTTTAAATCTTAGGGCTATTTTTTCTTTCCTGATCCAAGTGTAACCATTTTATACTCATCCATTCTCTCTTGATGGCTCGGTTTTTGCATGAATTTCCTATGTTTCTCTTGATTCCTGCCTTTGCACTTCAAAGTTTCTCCTTCAGTCTGACCTTTTCTCCAGAAATGCTTTTATTAAATCTTTTCCCTGGAGGGGCATACACTTTTTTTTTTAAATGACTATTCTAGAAAAAAAAAAAAAAAGATCCATCTCTCTTTTAAAAACATGTTTGTTTATTTTTAGGGCAAAGAGGTGGTGCAGTTGATACAGTATCCGGCCTGGAGTGAGGAAGGCTCCTCTTCCTGAGTTCAAATCTGGCCTCAGATACTTAAAAGTTGTGTGACCCTGGGCAAGTCCCTTAATCCTGTTTGTCTCCATTTCCCCATCTGTAAAATGAACTGGAGAGGGAAGTGGCCAACAATTCTAGTGTCTTTGCCAAAATAACCCAAATGAAGTCACAGACATTTAAACATAAACATCAATTTTATTTTTTAAGACAATGAAAGTCTGTCTTCTTTCTCTCCTTTCTTAAGCCTCGCTCATAAAAATGAGGATAATGACTGAAACCTGAGACGAGTGGCCTAAATGTCTATGGTGACCGTGTCCAAAAAGCCTGATCCCCTTCTGCCTTCTGAGTGGCTGCACCTCCCTAGCCCTGATCAGGAGTGTCTAGTTCTGTGTTTGGCCGGGATATTGCTTTGAGTCCCTCGTTCTTTGAGCTGTTTGTCTTTGCCATGTTGTTGTCGTTGTACATGTTGTTTACTGTTGACTTTATTCTCCTGTCCATAAAAGCAATCCCAGGTTTCTCCGAAACCATCCAACTCATTATTTCTTAGGGTATAATACAATTCTATCACATTTATATACAATAAGTTCATTCATTCTCCCAATGTTGGGTACCTTTCAGATTCCCATTCTTTGTCCCCTAAAAAAAAGAGCTATAAAAAAGTATTTTGTGTTTATCCTTGAAGTTTGTTTTGTTTAGGATTAGTCCCTCCCCAGGTGGCACAGGGGATAGAGCACTGGGCATGGAGGAAGAACTGAATTCAAATCTTATTTAGCTTAGCTGTGTGAATCTGGGCAAGTCACTTAAACTTTGTTTGCCTTAGTCTGCAGAAGAAGGAAATGGCAGACTACACCAATCTCTTTGCTGAAAACCAAACCTTATGGACAGTACTGGCTCACTATGGTCTGAGGGGTATGAAGAATCAGGCACATCTCATTAATCGGACCTCCTTTTTATTATATTCTCCTTTCCCTTCCATTTTCTTGTTGACAGAAATGCATTTCTGTACCCAACTGTGGATATACATGTGTGTGCATTAATTTACTCTTCTCCTTTGACTGGTTTAAATGGAGGTCAGTTTCAAGGTCAGCTGCTCTCCCCCCACACCTTTCTGTTTGTATAACCTTCCACCTGCCTTGAAGGTGTGAGGCAATTCCCCCTATCTTCCTTCCCCTCCCACACCTTTGTATTCCTCTTCCTCTCTTTTCCCAGTTTTTTCTCATGATCATGAAGAGAAAGGAGAACCCTTTGGGTTCCTGTTCTGACCCTGGATGTTGATGGAACTCAGAGAGGACATCTCCCTGTATTAGAACGGCAGCAGTTTACCCTTGCTCAGTCCTTTACAATATCCTTTCACGTGTGCTGTTTTATGTTTTCCAATTCCAATGTGAGCACTTCAAAACTTCTATACGGTCTTTTCATCAAGAATACTTGGATGTTCTCGATTTCATTAAAGTCCATTTTATCTCCTCTAGAATCATGCTCACTTTTTCTTCTTAAATCCTTCTTGGTGTAAGCCCATATTTTTGCCTTCTGGAATATTGTGTTCTAAGCTCTCCACTTTTATAGAAGTGGCTGTTAAGTTGGGGTGGATCTAGCTGGTGGCTCTTTGTATGTGGAGTCTTTCTGTGTTCATTGCTTCTTTCTTTGGCCTGGAACCTCTGGATGTTCTCAGGACTCCCTCCAGCAGGGTGAGTTTGGGATCTCTTCTTGCCCTTGTGCCAGAATGCTCAGGCAGTGAGACCATGGCCCTCTATCTCCTATGTCAGTCTGGGTGGGAATAAAGACTCGTGTTAACTTTTTGATGGTCTTTCCCATCCGGATTCAGTCCAGTGCGTTTTCCAGATCTGTTCAGAGGCACATTGGAGGGAGTTCTCTGAACTTCGTCCTGCGACGTCCCCACCTGGCCTCCCCTCAGTAAGGAATTCTTTTTTTTTTTGTAAACATGATGCTGGCCTTTTGAATGACACATAAAAAGCTCTTTTCTCTTAACTGGACACTGCCAAATCTGTCATGAACTTGCCCAAGGTGTCTTGTTACCTGGCCTCTTTCTGCTCACAGCAGTTTTATTTCAGCTAGAAGTTCTAGATATTGGCCACAATTTTCTGGTGAGTTTTAAATTGTTTTTGTTTTGTTTTGTTTTGTTTTTTCAGGAGGCAATTTGTGGGAGCTTTTGACTTTTACTGTACCCTCTATTATGAATAGATTTAGGAGGTTTTCTTGATAATTTCTTGAAATATGGTCTTTTGGCAATGGCTTTCTGAATGCCCAACAAGATAGACGTCATTTCCATTCCAATAAACGCTTATTAAACATCTGCTATGTGTCGAGCACTGTGCTCAGCTCTGGGAATCCAGTTAATAAAAAGAAATATCTGAAGAACTAAGGAGAATCAAAGAGACAGCGTGGGGAGGAACCTAAAAGGGGGAAGGAAAGTGGGGGGGGGCATGAATTTGACACCAGGGATGCCCAGCCCAGGAGTATCTTGTTCAGTGGAGTTGAAACCAGGTAGGGCAGCGCATGCAGAGGAGAGTCGGAAAGTCCAGCTTCTGCTCTTTAGGGAGGAAGGGGAGTTTGGTGGTCAGCTCCCCAGTCAGAGGGGAGACAAGCCTGAGGGGAGCAGCTTTCATAAGTGAGTAGATTGAGTGTGCTGAGGTACAAGATCACAGCAGCAGGTGCAAAGTGGGGCCGGAGCGATCTATTACCTGTTATTGTGGGATCGGTTACTTTATGTGTGTGTTACTCCCCCAGCATGGCTTTACATTTACTTATGCTCTTTTGTCATTGTAGATTAGGTTTCAGTCGTGGCCCCCTCTCTGTGACCCCACTTGGGG
Organism: Myrmecobius fasciatus; assembly: GCA_023553655.1. Classification (NCBI taxonomy): domain Eukaryota; kingdom Metazoa; phylum Chordata; class Mammalia; order Dasyuromorphia; family Myrmecobiidae; genus Myrmecobius; species Myrmecobius fasciatus. Next base: position 12,769 of record JAJPUD010022489.1, on the reverse strand, counting down.
TTTTCTTAACAAAGACACTGGAAGGATTGCTCTTGTTTCTCCAGTTCATTTTACAGAGGAGGAAACGGCACAGTGTCTTAGCCAGAGTCACACAGCTAGGAAGTGTCTGCAAGTAAACTTGAACTCAGGTCCTCCTGTCTCTGTGCCCTACGTTTTGTGTCCCCCACCTGTGTGAGTATGTATCTGTCTGTCTGTCTGTCTCTTTCCCCCTTCTCTGTTTCCTCTGTCTTTTTCTCCCTTGGTCAAGCTGAAACATCTTACTCTCAATGAGAAGGGTTTTATTTTTTTTTACTTTATATTGTCATATATATATGTATATATATGACATATATGTATGTAATGTATCTTTTCCAATTTCTGTTTTGCTATTGACTTAAATGGGGTTCTTTGCCATTCACTCTGTGTGTTTATTGTAAAACTTTCCCCAGTAATGAAATAGTGATCAGAAATTAGGTTGAATCTGCAAGTTGCACCCCTAAACTAATAATATTTAATTATTGTGTATACTTCTAGGCAGATTGGCAGGTGGATATAGTTCTAGGCCAGTACTGCTTTTCTCTGATGGGAACAGAGGGATCAGCTTTTGGTCCCAATCTCCTTCTTCCCTCCTGGCCAGAATCAGAGTGTTGGTTGGAGAAGTACCTTGTGGTGTCTGTTGCCTCCCTCTGAGTGACACAATGGCATTCCCATGCTGCTCTGAGAAAACTCCTGTCAGATGTTTGGCTTCAGAGCCAAATTGGGAGCAGTGAGAGATTTGATCACAGAAAAACACCCCCCCTCCTTCTAACACTTAGACTTGTCCAGAAAGGGAAGGGGCTGGTACAGCAAACCTTGCTTTCCTGAATGGCCTTCGAGGCCCTTCTTGGTACTCCAGTTTTGTGATCTGGGGCCCATGATGAAGCATGTTTCCCTCTTCATAAAAGGTGATGGATAAATGGTGCAGAATGAAACTTGTTTCTTTTTTTTTAATTTATTACTAAAGCTTTTTATAGATAGATAATTTTCAACATAGACCCTTGCAGAACCTTGTTTTTTCCTTCCCTTCCCCCCACTTCCTCCCCTAGATTTCAGATAATCCAATATATGCTAAACATGTACAATTCTTCTCTATTTCCACATTTATCATGCTGTACAAGAAAAATCGGTTCAAAAAAGAAAAAAAAAAGGAGAAAGAAAATAAAATGCAAGCAAACAGCAACAAGAAGAGTGAGAATGCTGTGTTGTGATCTACCCTCAGTCCCCACAGTCTCTCTCTGGGTGCAGATGGCTCTCTCCATCACAAGACCATTGGAACTGGCCTGAATCGTCTCATTGTTGGGAAGAGCCAGGATGAGATCTATTTCTGGGCACAGTCAAGGACCTGTTTTGTTTTCTTTATGATATGGGAGGCTTTGTTTATTTTTGAGGGGGAGGAGAGGGGAGGGAGTGGGATGGGGAATAAGGCGGAAGGGGAGGGAGTGATGAAGATCCTAAAACAAAAGAAAAAAGAATTTCACTGAAGCATTTTTAAAAACGAACAAGAGAACTGAAGGACACTTTGGAGACGCCTTGAATTTATTGAACATATCATTGAGGACCGCTTTTTAACTCTCACACTAAATTGCAGCATTGGCTTTATTTTATTTTATTTTGTTTTGTTTTAATTGCTCAAAGAAATGAACTTTTTATTTTATGTATTTTTAATTAAAGATTTTTATTTACAAAATATACGCATGGGTAATTTTTCATCATTGATCCTTGCAAAGCTTTCTGTTACAAAGTTTTTCCTCTTTCCTCCCCACCCCCATCCTTAAATGGCAGGAAGTATAATACATGTTAATTATATTAAAATAGTTAACAGATCGAATATGTGTATACATATTTATACATTATCTTGCTGTACAAGAAAAATCGGATCTACAAGAAAAAAAACTGAGAAGGGCAACATAATGCAAGCAAACATCAATAGAGTGTGAAAATGTTATGTTGTGGTCCACTTTCAGATCCCTCTCCCTGGGTGTATATGGCTTTCTTCATCACTGAACAACTGGAACTGGTTTGAAACATCTCATTGTTGAAGAGAGCCATGTCCATCAGAATTGATCATCATATAGTCCTGTTGTTGATTGGTTTTAATTTAAACATCTAGTCTGGCTCTCCTTTGCCCCTTTCCAAATTGTCTTTGGTTAAGACAATGAAGAAGAAATAATTTCTCTAAGCCATCACAGAGGGCAAGTTCAGTGGTTATTCAACACAGTAGCAGCTTTGGGAAAATAAATGTATACACTCCAAATAAAAAGACCAATGCGCTTTTAGAAAATTTTGTTATACAAAAATTAAAATTCTTGGGTTGTTAAAGGTTCAGTGAACACTAATTAAGTGCTTACTGTGTACCAGGCACTGTGCTAAGCACTGGGATACAAAATGAGCAAAAGACATTTGGAGTGTATACATTTATTTTTTTATTAAAGCTTTTTATTTGCAAAACATATGCATGGATAATTTTTCATCCTTGACCCTTGCAAAGCTTTGTTACAAAATTTTCCCTCCTACCCCCCCCTCCCCTAGATGGCAGGGAGTCTAATACATTATACATTTTACTTCTGAAGCCCATTCACTGTCTCCCTTTTTGTTGATTCCCAAAGCTGTTAGTGTGTGGAATAACCACTGAACTTGCCCTCTGTGATTGCTTATAGAAATTTTCTTCTTCATTGTCTTAACCAAAGACAATTTGGAAAGGGGCAGAGGAGAGCCGGACTAGATGTTTAAATAGGATGTATGTATAGAGTGGTCACAGTTTCTTGCCCCACTGGGTAGTCATTGGGCCTCTCTCCACATGGACTCTCCTTCCTGCTCCTCCATTGGAGGCCTCCTTGGACTGGGGGTGATGTCCTGCATAGTGGGTGAGGGAGGGTTCTTGTCACTCCACTCCAAAATGCTGTAGGAACGGGCTCTTGGGCATCCGGTGCGGAACTGAGAGAGCCCCTTTTCCCAGAGGGAGCTTGAAGGCACCCGCTCATGGCCCAAGTATGCATTGGTGGACTCCTCATGGCCACAAAGCTTTTGGGGGGCAGGGGGGGTGGGCCTGGGGGTTTTCTGGGGGTGATCTCAGCCACCTTCATTCTCTGGTAGTTAAGTGAGGTCTTCATCAAGATTTGCCCTCGTTGTTCTATCATCCTGGTTCCCATGGAGCTTCAGGTCTCTGATGAGGGGCGGACCACATTTCCAAGTTTTTCCTAAGATGACACCTTTAAGGAGATTTCCCTTTTTCTGTCTTTCTAGGCCGATTTAAGCCTGGCTTCTCAGGGGGACACGGGCTGAATGCATGTGTTGTGGAGGCAGCAAGACTTGAATCTAGGTCCTGCCTCCACCACTCACCAGCCCTGTGACCCTGGCCAGTGTCTATAAAATGGGGATGGCCACTACCTCACTTCTTCGAGGAGAGGAGGACTGAATGGAAAAAACCTTTATTAAATATTTTCTTTGGGAAAAGCGCGAGGCCGAGTGCTTGGGGTCCAACAGAAAGGGGGAAAGGTCACATCCTCTTGGGAGGAGACCACCGGGCGGCTGAGGCAGCTGCAAGCTCTGGCCTGATGGGGTCATTGCTTCTTTAATCATTTCATTGGTCTGGGACATTGAGTCTCCATTCTTTCATCCATAGAGCGGAGATTCCGTGCCTCCGACGGGGTCAAATGCCACCGTAGTTGGGAAGCTCTTTGCCAGTCTCGCTCTCATAGGACAGTGGCGGCCGACAGGGCCCGGGCAGGATTGGGGAGAGCCAGATCAGGTCACCAGCAGGGTTTCTTCCTGGGACCGGGGCTTAGGGGCTTGGTTGGGAGCAGAACGGGAAGGCGGGAAAGGGAGGGGGGCCTTTTGGGGTAGTTTATCCGCCTGTCAGCGGCAGCAAGTGGGGTGGCCAGCCACCGTAGAACCATGTGCGGGGCAGCGGGTGCCCCGATGGAAGGCTTCCACGTGTCCCATCTGGCCCAGGGCATCTCCCACCTCCTGCAGCAGCCCCTGGCACCAAGCAAGGCAGCGCTCAGCCAGCCTCCGGACCCCCCACGTGGGCAGTGCCCTTGCCGAGGTGGAGGAGCAGAGTGGGCCATCGGGATGGCCACTCCCACTCGGGCTCGCTTGGAACCCCAGCAGAACAAGGTCTTTATCCTCTTTTTGCACCTCCAGCTTAGCAGAGTGCATGGCATGCAGTAGGTGCTTAGTAAATGTTTCTTAGTGATTTCAGAGACATCTGCCTTTGTGATGATGATGATGATGGTGATTAAAGGTCTGGAAATGGGAGGAGGAGGGGGTTTGTCGCCCTGGCTGTGGCTATGGGCATTCAGCGAGCCGGAAAACGAGGAGGCCGCAGGGCACGCTGCCCGCCTGGCTGCACCCACGGACGTCACTAATTGGGTAGGCCCCGCCTTCGGCGCTTGCCGGTCAAGCAGCACCTATGTGCCCGCAGTCCCACTGGACTCCATTTCCCAGAATCCTTGGGCCTCAAGACAACAGTCGGTCCCAGGACTCCATTTCCCAGGAATCTTGGGAGAAGCCCAATACGCATTACAGTGACACAGCATATACCCCACTGCTTCTTGGGAAGGGTAGTTCCCGGGAAGGGAGGGGGAAAGGGAGGGGCGCACCCC
>JAJPUD010022488.1:5703-21339 GCA_023553655.1 Myrmecobius fasciatus | reverse complement strand
AAAAAAAAAGACCAAACACACTATTAATTTTAACACACTATTAAAGCAACAAGCCCTGGAGTTGATAGGCAGGGGTTGGGAGGCAGTCTCAGCCTTAGAAACTTTCATCTCATGGATAATGAGGAAGAGTAGAAGAATGAAGGACTTTCTACTGTCCAGCATCACCAAGGACAGCTGTGCTCACAAGACTCATCCCAGGCTGGGTTGCCAGTGAGTTAGCACACACCTGGTAAGTGCAGTAGCAGAAGGAGAGGAACTTTGTTGGCTGTCAGCACTTGCAGGAGAGCAGAGTCCCTGGTTTCAGTTCCAGAGAAGAGAGGACAACTGTAATTTGCAGCTACAGAAGGAACAACTAAGAATAAAGATCAGGGAACAGTATGACCAAGTGATATAGTTGTGGCTTAGGAGTGGAGAAAAGAGTCCAAGGTTGAGCTCTGGGAAGACCTCAGAAAGTAAGAATAAGAAGGACCTGAAGGTTGGGGCATTATTCCCCATACCTCAGAATTAGTACTTGATCACACTGATGTTGCTAAAAATAAATAAGTAAATAAATGAGTAAATGAATGAATGAATGCATAAATGAATAAATAATAAAAATAAAAATTAACAAGAAATGAGGAAGAATCCAATCATACATGCTATTATGAGAAAAGGAAAAACCTGGGTTCATATTCAGAGGAAGGTAATGGAGTTGTTTTTTTTTTTTTTTTTTTTTTTTTTTTTTTTTGCTTTTTGCTGAGGCAATTGGGGTTAAGTGACTTGCCCAGGGTCACACAACTAGGGAATATTAAGTGTCTGAGACCAGATTTGAACTCAGGTCCATCCTGACTTCACGGCTGGTGCTTTATCCACTGCACCACCTAGCTGCCCCAACTCATTCGTTTTTCAATGAGAAATGTCAAATAGCCTCAAACACAAAAATGTTTCTGAGAAGAAATTTAAAAGGTCTTTAAAAATTAAAGAGAGATCAAGGAAAATTTAGAAGAAAAAAAAAGTAATCCAAGAAAATAATGAAATGAACATCAATCAACTTGAAATAGAAAACCAAAAATTTAAGAAAATAACTCCTTGAAAACTAGATTTGGGCAAAGAAAATGCAAAGAAATAATAAAACAAAATCCAAAGAATGAAAAAACAGAAGATTTTGTGAAATACTCATCAGAAAAACAATTGATCTGGAGAACAGATCAAGGACAAATAATATAATAGTTCAATGGTCTGAAAATTATGATTTTTAAAATCTTTATATAATTTTATTAGAAATGATCAAGGAAAATTGTCCTGAAGTTCCAGAATAAGAATGCAAAACAGAAATAGAGGGAGGAAAAAAAAAACACCGAGACACAGAAACATTTTATTTGAGAGATTGTCTATGGAAGTTTTTCTTCAATTTTCTGCATTCATTTTATTTTTGGCTCCAGGGGTTTTATTTATACAAAAAAAATTTAATTTAAAGTAGTCAAAATTATCTGTTTTACATTTAAACAATACTCTCATCTTATGCTACAGTTTAAGTCTGATACTACTGAATCTTCTTTCTTTACATCATTTTCTTCCTTTGGTTTCTTTGAAATTGAAATTCCTGACCTTTTATTCTTCTAAATGAATGTTGTTATTGTTTTTTATAACTCAGTAAGGTAAGTTATTAGTAATTAAATTTGACTTGCATTGCATAAATAAATTATTTAGCTTAAATTGTCATTTTATTATTATGTTGGCCTTACCTAGCTATGAAAAATAAATATGCCAACTTTATTTTCATAAAAATTTGTATATTATTTATTTGTATAAAAATGTTTAATGTTTTATTATTCAGATGGAATGTGATTGGATTTGAATATTGCTTTGATATAGGAAATGTTGATCTGGTTAATTTAGAAAAAAATGGAAAGACTTGGACTTATAAAAAAAGATGCTATCCACCTTCTGAGAAGCAGATAATGTACATCTGAGAAGCAGATAATAAATGAAAATAAGTTTTATATATATATATATGTGTGTGTGTGTATACATATATGTGTATGAGTACATATGTATACATGTGTATATATCCACACTGGACAGCTTTGAAAACAAAATGCAGTATTTATTAAATAGGTTTTCTTAAAATGGAGAATTGTTGCTTTATATTGATTACTCTCCTGTTCTGCTGTGTGTATGGCATTTTTTTTTCTTTTCTTGTTTTGTGTTTATGTTTAAAATAAATTTTAAAACTTTTTAAAAGAGTGAGAGGAAAAGAAGTGAAGGCACTGATTGTAGATAGCATTCTTATAAAAGGAAGGCAATATATAAAATAACTAACTTCTATATTCAGAAAGAATGATTTGTTAATTGTATATTCAGCACATGGCACAGTGTCTGGTGCATAGTAGGTATTTAATAAATAAGAAGATGGTGCAAACTTGATTACCTTTGATAAAGCTCCTTTATAGTTCCAGAGTTTTTCATGATAACAAAATCCCAGGTTATTAATATTAACATTCTATTGTGTTGCTATATAGTAGCAAGACATGAAATACAATTGCTTTTAAAAAAATTAAATGAGCAACATACAAAGAGCAACATAAAGGAAAATGGTGGGTTGTCATCAAAATACAAAATGTAATCAATGTATACGCTGAGGAATGAGAGTGAAAACTATTTTGAAGGAAAGTATGTAAGTATGTAAGAAAAATGTAAGAGAAAGAAAAAATAAGTTATAAGGCAATATTACATGACAATATACAGCCAGAGTACTCCTCACTGTGAAATATCAGGAAAAAGCGAGGACTTTGATTCAATGATTACGCTCCCTGTGAGAAGCCTACAGAATAATAAGAGTCATAAGGGATGAGAAATAGCAACAGAAACAGCAATCATTTTATTGTTTAATTGTTTTCAATCATGCCTAACTCTTCATGACCCATTTTGGGTTTTCCTGACGGATATTGGAATGGTTTACTTTTTGTTTCTCCAGCTAATTTTGTAGATAAGGAAACTAATGCAAACAGGGTTAAATACCTTGTCTAGAGTCACACACTCAGTAAGTGTCTGAGGCTATATTTGAAATCAGGAAAATGAGTCTTCCTGACATCAAGCCTGTGACTATATTCATTGTACCACCCAGTTACTCATAACAGCAACAAAAGCTTTTATCTACATAATAGGTTTGCAAAGCACTTTTCATATCTCATTTAATGCTCACAACAATCCGAAAAATTAATATTATCAGCATTTTACAGATGAAGAAATGGAGTCTGAAAAAAAAGTTAGAAAATTTACCCAGGATCACATAATTAGTAAATATCTGAGGCAAGATTTGAACTTATCAATTATATCACCTAGAAGCCTAAATAAGAACGAACTTGCCCATTTTAGTGCTTACATATTAGAGAGAGCACAAAGCTATTTGAGTATTTGAATATACCACGCAATTTCTTGATAGCCTTTCATATTTTCTTCTGTTTCCAATTTGTAGATCATAATAATCACCTCAACTATTCAACTTGGCTTCTCATCTTACTGTTGCTGCATTCAAGTTTCTATTCTTGGAAAATACCATGGAAAGAAACAGTACAGAAAGCTAACAAAATTCCTTTTCTTGTTTGTTTGGTTTATAAACCCTTTTCAGTTGTATTCCCACCAGATATTCCTTTCATTAGATTCTCAATATTGTGAACAATTCATTCAACATTAAAAATAATATATATTTATTCTCTTTTCTGAAATTTTTATGGAATGATAAGAAACATAACTAGAGATTCCAATAGCTGGGGCAAATCTATTGAGCCTGGGAAGATTATTAGACATGACCAATGGAGACAAAGGTAGTGGGAATTGGGGAGGAGGAGGAACAAGCCAGAACAGTTGAAGTAAAAGGGGGTCAAGAAGACTGGGAGGCAGGCACTATATTTCTTAGGGAGGAGGAAGAGTGACTTGAGTTTCATCAGTGACAGCAAAAAGATCTGTGAAACTGTAAAAGAGAAGAACTTTGTGATCATATAGAAAGAAATATATAGCATCTTTTCCTCCTAGCCCCACAAATCATGAAATCTGAGGAAAGAGGCAGCCAAACTTGGAGAAGGTATCAAAAGATTCAGTATCTTTGGAAGAAAACTATTTCAGTAAACAACAGAAGATGGAAGGAATGTGAAAGGGTAAAGGGGAATTTATTAAGAATACAGGAATGTTAGGGAGGTCATGTGGAAAAGGAAGACAGAGGAAATGAAGACTGGGGTAAGTTTAAAATGAGTTTACACTGAGAAAGGAAGAATGATAATGGTCATCACACTGCCTATGATCCCACACTGTTCTGTTATGTGACTGCTTAGGCCAGTTAGCCCAATAGTGGTACTCCAACCTGCATGGGAAAGTGAGTCAAAAATACAGCATGATATCCACAGGACCCTAGTGGACTTGGACAATAGAACAGAATAGCTTGTGCTCTGCTGAGGAGTTACAGGAAAGTACTCCTACTCTACTCCTTTCTCTAATATTTTGAGTTTTGTTTTCTTACATGATAATATTAGTATTTGGGATAGTACAAAATTAATATGATATATAAAATATAATGATAAAGAACTTGGTTTGTGCCTATAAATATATTTATATGTATATATATACCTTTATATATATACATATATAAAACCATATATATATACTCACATTCATACATGTTAATAAATATATATATATAATACACATAAATATATAGTTATATAGACTTCTATAAATATAGCTAAATAACTATATATGTATATATTTGTACCTCATACTATTTACAGTTTCAAGTACTAACACTGACATTTGAGGAAACAAAATTGCATCTCATAAGGAGTTGTTAATTCTCATAAAATATTTACATATGTTTATCTCAGCTACACAGTAAGCTTCTTAAGGTCAGGCACTGTGCTTATACTTCTTTGAACCACACAGCACTTAAGACATAGTAGAAGTTTAATAACTAACATTTGACTGGTCACAGGTTCCTTAATTTCTAGTAAATGTTATCCTCCTTTATAGCAACCCTCCCTCCTCAGGTGCAAAGAACTTATTCTAATCTTTTCCATAGCACACAAATGAATAAAATCAATCAACCAACTAGAATTTACTAAGTGCCAATTTTGTGCCAGTCACTGTGCTATATCTGGGGATATAAGTACAGAGAGTGGCACAATACCTGTTCTCAAGGCAAAGAAATAGTCTTAAAATATGATAGTTAGAGGCTTACTGAAATTGACATTATATTTTAACTTTGGCTTTCTTCTTGGAACCACAGTTATCATGTAAGCTTCTCCCTTATGTGATAAAATATCATACATGAAGAAAACAAATTCCTATGCATAATGTCCATATACTTTGTATGGTCTTCCACAAAAGCCAATTGCTGAATTGCCTAACTCTTGGCATATCATATTTTCTCAAGTTTTTTGGTTAAAAAGCAAATTGATTTTTTTTAATAAGCCAAAAACAAGTCAGGCATTTTCCAAGAAATCACATCGTCTAATTGTAATTTTATAAAACACAGGAAAGCTGTCTTTGCTAGTTGAAGTTTGGAAGGAAATGAGAATCATATTGCATGTTTCTTTATCCATAATATTCTGAAAGCTTCCATCCCACTGTTGTACATTGATATCTAAAGTGAACAGAAGAATTTTTTTAAGAATCTGAGCCAGTTTAACAGTGTCCTCTTGAGTTGAGGTCAACCAGTAGGAATTGTAACAGCTAATATTTTCAGTTTTTAAGATAGTGGGAACTTTGTAGATGAGTTTTCCCTTCTTTCCCAGGAGAAAGAATAAATATCAAGCCAATCATTTTGTGATTCTGAAAGTCACAGCTGGAAACCAGAAACTCCAAATCGTGTAATGTGATTTATTATCTTTGAGACAAGTTGAACTTAAAGTAAGGCAGACAGCTAAAACTTCTCTGGAGGATTCATTCTTCTTTCTAATTTGGGACCTCTGGTTGACAGCATTGTTTTTATAAATATTTTTGGAATTTTAGTGCCTAAACATTTCTTATAAATAATTAATAGAAACTATTCTTATCTAATTGCATCATTCAGTAGTAATCTGACTGACACATTTTCTCCTTCCTCTTGCCTAATAGCACCCTTTAGACTTGTTTGTCCATTTTCCTGGATATAAGATGCCTCTTGTGTTGTCATAAATGGATGGACCAACTCTTTGCAGACAAATAAGTGTTTTTCTATCTCCTTTCCTTAAACTTTCAACTCTCATCATCATGATGAGGAATTCTGCTCCATCAGTTATGTATCAATTTATTCCTATGAGTTTCCAGTTTTTAAAACTTGTTAGTACTTCTCATCAGTCTCCTCATATTTAACCTGAAAAGGGTTTTCTGTTGAGATTTTCCCATGCATTTCCTTTTTTTGCAATTCAATTTCCCTCAGTATCTGTCCTTTTACTAGTGTCAAATGGGAAAAAGAATGCTGACATTAGTGATCCATCAATTCACTGTCATGAGTACTTCTTGGACCAAGATAGATAACAGCCCTATAGATGATCATCTTCATGTTTTGCTGTGCCTCCCCAAAATATATCATCTACTAGTATCTAGTATTTGTTGAGGTAATTAGCCTCTCCAAGTTCTTCTTGTTCTTTGATGATATATATATATATATATATCTTCTATGAATGGTTCTAAACTCATTATCAGTACTAATTGTTAGGACCCTTCTGTGGAGCAGTTATGTTCTGCTAGCATGGCTTTCCAGAGCCAGAGTCCAGGATTACCTGAAAGCTCTACTGAGACATCAGAGCTGTACTATTATGGAACTGAACAAATAATTCACATTGCTTGGGATCTTAGATTAAGGATTATTATGAACTTCAGAAGTCATCTATTATGAACCCCTGATTTAACAGCTGAGGAAACTAAGAACTAGACAGTCTAAATGATTTGCCCAAAGTAACCATAAATAATAAGTAGCTAAACTGGGATTTTTAATTCAGGCTTTCTGACTCTTAATCCAACATTTTCCTACTACATTTATCTGTTTCCAACTTGTATATTACTTTAACATTATATTTCATGTCTTATTTTATAGTTCCAAACAGTTTACCATTTTTGTTATATCATCCTTGATATGTAGATGAAACACATATTATTAGCTCCAGTTTACAATTAAGAAAATTGAGCCTAAAGGTTAAATAATTCGTTCAAGGTTTTTACAATCAGGATGTAACAAGATCAGAATTGGAATGTAGTTCTCTAACATCATCTCTGCTTCTCCAACTATCATAAAATCATCCCTAAAGCTCTTCTAACAAATATGCTTCTTTTGCATTTTTAAAATTAAGCATACTAATGTCATATTCTCACCTGAACCAATTCCCAGGATCAGTAGGTGGTTCCATAGAGCATAGAGTGCCAGGCCTGGCATCAGGAAGACTCATCATCCTGAATTCAAATCTGACCTCAGATACTCACTAGTTGTGTGACCCTGGGATAATCATTTAACCCTGTTTGCCTCAGTTTCTTCATCTATAAAATGACCTAGAGAAGGGAACAGCAAACCACTCCAATATCTCCGCCAAGAAAATCCTAAATGGAATCATATAGAGCTTTATGACTAAACTGAATCGAATAAATCCCAGACCTTCCTTACTGGGGAAAAATAGATCATATAGCATCTAAAACAAGATATAGATTCTTTAATCTGGAGGTAAAGAAGACAGGAGAATTCAGTTAGTCTAATTCCCTTTAGTTTAGAGATGGGGAAATGAAATGGCTTATCCAATGGCCCACAGTAAGTAAAGAGAATAGCTGGTATTCAAGATCACAGCCCTGATCCCAAATCCAATGCACCATACTTCCTTCACAACAACTCTATAAGATAAATTGCATAAGTGTTAAGAGCTAATACTTTCCTCTAACACATCAAATATTGGGTTTTGCTAGTCAACAAAAAAGTCAGGATAGTGTATTTTGTCTATCTTTAAGTGAATTGTGTTTCTCTGAAAAATGTGGTCCAATCTAGATATCACTTGAAAATCATCTATTCCCTTCCCATGTTTTTAATCAAAGATACCCTCAATATGTATAAATTAATCTCAAAGAGATTTTGTAAAGATGAGAAAGTATATTAATAATTGTTAGTAACTGATATCCTTTCAACCATCTTTTTATAATCAGTATTTGACTTTTTGATGTTTCCCTTCTTTTAAAATATCCCCAAAATCCATCTCTCAATACCTCAAAAATTTGCCACCTTCAGAAATCTGTCACAGATTTCATCAATGCTTACTTGAAGTACATACTTAGGCCCGTGTGGACTTTGGCTTCTATGTCTTTCTGCTTGGCAAAGAAATTGGGTATTTGTTGGCTGACACAATTTATGAGTTCTTTTGCTTTTTCTCATTATCATCATTACAAGACTTGATGCCCAAGAGTCCCATGAAATGTTTCTTGTTGTCTTTGGAAACACAATGAAATCAACTCTGCCAACTATTTCATTTGCTTCTCCAAGAAGAATTGAGTCATCTTCCAGTTAGCTGCATCAACTTTATAATTTATTGATTTAATTTATAACGAGACTGACAATAGTGATAGAGTTCTGTTCCTCTAGTAGCATGTTAACACACTAGCCATTGGAAAAGAATTTCACATTTTTAGTATTGACAATTAAACTAATATTTATTTATATCCTAAAAACTGTGATTTTTAGCATTCTCTTCCCCTTTTTCTACTCCCCCATCACTGTCCTTACAAAAGCAGAAGTGGACAGTCAGGACTGAGAGACTTTTTCTACCTCTGTTTCATGCATTGAAGTCCCAAAGCTTTCATAACTTGGTGACAAAATTACCCATGCTGGATTTCTCTGTATATAATCTTTTCATCAGATGACAGAGACAATCTGTAACCTTGGCCATTCTTGAAGTCTTCAGTGTTGAGAAATTGACAGAATTGCAGCTAGGTGCTTCTCTGGATAGAGCACCAGCCTGGAGTCAGAAAGATTTAAGTTCAAATCCAGCTGAAGGTGTGTGACCCCAGGCAAGTCCCTTAACCCTTGTTTGCCTCAGTTTCCTCATCTATAATTGAAGTTAATAGCATTTACCACCAAGATTGTTGTGAGATATAAATGAGATGATAATTGTGAAACATTTAACAGTATAACACATAGTAAGCATGATGTGAATATTAGCCATTATTATTATTAACGGTTAATCAAGGAATTTTTTAAAAAAATCTTTATGTTACAAAGGAAGAGACTCTCACCATAGGTGCAATATGTTTCACAGCCATATTCTTCAACTAGATGGAACACTGCTGACCAATTTGTATAATTAGAACTCAGTTGAGAAGCTAAAGAATAAAAGGAATATTATGAAAATAAAAGATGAATAGAGGATAGTACAGTCTGAGAGAAAGAGAGGTACAAATTTGGGAGGTTGATTAGTTAAGTAGTAGGAGCTTATTATTGAATTTTGATCAGAACTTTCTAGGAATAAGCACAAGTTGAGCAGATGCTTTGTATTGTCTTCCCTAAGGATGATGTTCTTTCCCAGGAAATGTTTTCTTATAATTTATTTATGTTAGCCATAACTAGCCTATTCATAGACCTTGCATTGATGCTAAATTATCTACCATAAAAAGTAAGATAAACCTAGATTCCTTATTCCACATTTCTTGCTTTGTAATTCTGAAGAAATTAAAGTCCATGAGGTATCTGACTTCATTTGCTCTAGGGGCAAATAAATGATGACTTGATGGGAACCACTGGACAGATAGTAAACAACAGGCATAATCCCAAGAACTAGGACAAAGATGAAGATAATGGATATAACCATTTCTGAAGACTTACCTTCCAATTTAAGGCTGGCCTATACAGTTAAAATAGGTCCTCTCCTAATAGCTATGTGTATAACTAATACTAAGTTATAAGACAAAATTGTGTATAGCAAGTTATTAATGTAAAAGATTTATTACTAAGTTATTGGTATATAAGGTTGCCATGAAAATAAGGAATGTAAGAATAGCAATTCTGGCATACAAGACACAGACCCTCCTGTATAAATAGGAAATAAACTGTCCAATCTGTGTGATATTCCAGGGCATGGGACAAAAGACAATTTGACTATCACAATGTAAGACCTATGTTTTATGGACTTAATGGATTTTGGCCTTTGACAAATTTAATGCATTAAAGTGACATGTGTTGTAAGTACTAGGTTCCAATATTCATTTCATCTTACTTGTTCTAAACTGATAATTTCTATTGATCTGCACATGTTTTTCCTGTCAATTCACTTATCCTTTGGTGTTTTACACCTAAGAGTTCAAAAAACCAAGACAGAGGTGATGGCAGGGCCGTTGACTCCTCAGGAATGGGAAGTAAGAATCCACATGGGAAGATCTTGGCACTTTACCACCATATGGAAGGTGAGAAGAATACAACACAAGTTCTTACAGCAGGATTAGGGAAATCTGATGCTTGTGTTGTCTTTCTCTAAAGCTAAAGACCCAATGGATAGGATGGCAGCATTCCTCTTACTCTCTGAGACATAAAACAAAACTCATTACCATCAGTCCAAAAACTTTTGTTCAATATAACATATTTGAAATTATTGACATGGAAAAAGAATCAGTATATCATCCTCAATTTTGGCATTCAATGTTGTTTACTTGCAAAACTATTAAAGAATATTTTTTCTTAATACTATTTTATTTTTTCAATTACATGTAAAGATAGTTTTCAACATTTATTGTTCCCTTACCTACCCCCTTCCCAAGATAGCTAGCAATCTGATAAAAGTTATACATACATGTACAATAATTTTAAACATTCTTCCATATTTGACATGTTATAAAAGAAAAAATCAGAACAAAAAGGGGGAAAACCAAGAGAAAGAAAAAGCAAATAAATAAAAAAAAAACATGAAAATAGTTTGCATTGATACACATTCAGTCCCTGTACTTCTCCCTCTGGATGCAGATGACTTTCTTATTCCAAGTCTATTGAAGTTATTTTGGATCATCACATTGCTGAGAAGAGCTAAGGCTATCACAGATGATCAGAAATTTCATTGGCTTTAATAATATAGTAGGGTACAATTATCACCAGTGCCATATGGGTTGTGATTAGCAATCAATGAAAAATGGTGTTATTTCTTGCCACAGTTGATATATATATACACATATAACATATAACATATAACACAAATAAATTATGACACAGATAATTGTCCTCAACTATGTTATCAAATGCAATATCTGAACTTAAACTGCCAAAATTTAAATTTCCACCTTCCTTTCCCAAATCAGTACCAAGATGCCAACATCTGCAAAGATTGGCTTAAAAATTCTTTAAAATAGCCCCAAATTTCAGGAGGTAAATTGCATTTTAGAGCCAGTCTCCTATTCCAAATAGTTCTAACAAGTTAAAGTTTTTTTTTAAATAGTTTTCTGAAATCACCAATAGCTCACAAATATCTCATAATGCAAACTAATTCTGTTGTAAGTGAATATTTGTTTTATGTCTATATTTCCTTTACCTGCTACTATCAATTTCTTTTTTAATTTATTGTTATTTTTACATTCTTTTTTTAATTTTAAATTTTAAATTTCTTTCTTCCAATCCTTCTCACACCCATTAAGAAGTCAAAGCAATATATTAATTATGCATGTGAAATCATGCAAAACATTCTGTATTACCGATATCACCAAAAAAACAAAAAGTAAAGTGGAAAATATAGTCAATTTTTGGTCAGAGTTTATCAGTTCTCTCTCCAGAGATGGATAGCATTTCTTCATCATGATTTCTCTGGAAATTTCTTGGATCACTGTATTGGCCATAGTAGATAAGTCTTTCACTTTACTATAATATTGTTATTGTGTACAGTGATCTCTTGGTTCTTCTTACTTCACTTTACATCATTTCATAGAGGCCTTCCAATGTTTTTCTTTCTGAAAAATCCTCCTTATCATCTTTCACAGCCTATCATTATTCCATCATAATTGTAATATCTTGTTCAATCATACATCAGTTGATTAGTATCTCCTCAGTTTCTAATTCTTTGCCACCATAAAAGAGCTGCTATAAATACTTTTGCAAATATAGGTCCTTTTCCCTTTTTCAAGATTCCTTTGGTACTACTGTATGCTCTTTGGCATAGTTCAAAATTCTTCTTTTAGAATCGTTGGATCAATTCACAGCTCCACCAACAATTCATAAATGTACCTATTTTCCCTTATCCCCTTTAGCATTTGTCATTTCTGATAGGTGCCAGGTGGTATCTTAGAGTTGCTTTAATTTGCATTTTATTAATAATTAGTGATTTAGAGAATTTTTTCATCTAACTAGACAAAGTTTTAATTTTTTTCTTCTGAAAAGTGCCTTTTCATATTCCTTAACCATTTATTAATTGGGGAATGACTTATTTTTATAAATTTTATAAATTTTTATAAATTATTTGAAAGATGAGGTCTTTTTAGAGACACTTGCTATAAGTCTTTATTTTTACATACTACTTTATTATTGATAGCACCTTTTAGCAAAATAATTTCCTAATTTCTCTACTTCTTTTAATTAGTTTTTTTTTGTTTTTTTTTTTGTTTTGTTTTGTTTTGCTTTTGCTTTGGTTGCAATCATGTTTACTATTCCTCTTTTGTTGTTGTTGCTGTTTATTGTTGTTGTTTTGCTTAACCTGAAACATAATAAATTCTGCTCCAGCCCCTTATTTTAACTCTTATGTATCTTTCAATTTTGTGTGTTTCTTTTAAACAAAATATAGTTTCTAATCCATTCTATTATCTGATTCTATTTTAATAGTGAGCTCATCCCATTCCCAATCACAGTTACTGTGAAATTTACTGTGTATTTCCCTCCATCCTATTTTCTTCTGTTTATCTTTCCCTCTCTCTTTTAATCTTGTCCTTTTAGAAAAGTCTGTTTTGCTTCTGATCATTGTGTCTCCTAATCTGCTCTTCCTTTTTTCCCCCTTATCCTCTTTCCCTCCTATTTTCCTGTTGGATACAGAGATTTCATACCCACCTGAGTGTAAATATATATTTTTCTCTCTTTAAAACAATTCTGATGAGAGTAAGTCACCCTTCACGACCACTCCCATTATATCTTCATTGGATAAACTCTTCATTGTAAAAACTCTTCATTGGATTGGGCTTTTATGTAGGAAAAATTTCTCCAATATACCCTTCTCTTCATCCTTCTCCCAGCACATTTTTCCTTCTCACACTTCCATTTTTTGGAGATTATCAACTCAAATGAATATACTCCATCTATGTAAATTTCTTCTAATAGTTCTGATAATGATGAAGATCTTAGGAGTTGAATGTATCATCTTTTCATTTCAGATTGTAAATAGTTTAACCTTATTGAATCACTTATGATTTCCCTTTCATATTTATAGTTTAATGCTTCTCTTGGGTCTTCTGTTTGAATGTTATATTTTTTTCATTCATCTTTTCTGCAGAAATGTTCAAAAGTCCTCTATTTCATTGAATACACATTTCCCCCTGATGTATTATATATTGTATTGCTGGATAGGTTATCATCAATTGTTATCTTAGATTCATTACCTTCCAGAAAATCATACTTTCCTTCCCAAAACCTTTCCTCCTTTAACATGTAAACTACTAAATTGGATGATTCTGACTGTGATTCCATGATATTTGAACTGCTTCATTCTTGAAGTTTGCAACATTTTCTCCTTCACCTGTGAGCTCTGGGATTTGACTGTAATATTCCTAGAAGTTTTCATTTGAAAATTTTTTTCAGAAGGTAATAGTGGATTCTGTCCATTTTACTGTACCATCTAGATCCAAGATATTGAAGCAATTTACCATAATAATTTCTTAAATTATATGTCTAAACTCTTTCTTGTCTTTCAAGTAGTTTAATAATTCTTCAATTATCTTTCTTCAATTTTCCAGTTAAGTTAGATTTTTTTATGAAATATTTCACATATTCTTTGATTTTTCTTCACTTTTTGACTTTGTTTTATTATTTTTATATAACACAAAGACATTAACTTCCACTTGCAAAATTCTAATTTTTAAGGAATTATTTTTCTCATTGAATTTGTACTTTTCTCATTTTGTTTTTTCTGGAGTTCTTTTTTTAGTGAATTTGTGCCTCTTTCACCAATAAATCAATTCTATTTTTAAGTATTATTTTCTTCAGTATTTTGTGTGTTTCTTTTACCAAATTTTTAAATGTTCTTTTCATAATTTTCTGGCATCACTGCAATTTCTTTTATCATTTTTTTCCTTCTGTACTCTTCTTTTTCTTTAACTCTTCCAGGAATTGTTGTTAAGTCTGTGTCCAATTAGCAGTTTTCTTTGAGTTTTTGGTTGTAGCTGTTTTCACACTGTTGTCTTCTTTTGAATTTGCATCTTGGTCTTCCCTGTCACCATAGTATCTTTTTATTGTTAAATTATTTTTTGCTGTTTGTTCATTTTCTCAAACTATTTTTTGACTTTGAACTTTATATTAAAGTTGGACTCTACTCACCTAGGTTTGGAGAGGCACTATACCCAGTGTTAAGATTCTCCATGATACTGTTTTAAGTGCTAGTTCTGGTGATCTGCTAATATTCAATCCTTTCAAGGTAATATAATCCAGGGAGAAGTGTGATCAATATTCTAGTCTGTACTCTGGTCTTTTTTGAGGAAGAATCTCTATTTCCTTGTGCACTCCTCTGGGCCCTTGAACTGCCTTGTGACTGACCACTTGAGATTTTCTTTGCCTTAGAACTCTGACCCAGTACTGTGTAAAGATAACAGAATTGCTGATAAGTGCCAGATGAACCAAGGACCAGCAAAGCAGAGGGGTGTCCATAATCTCTTTTTTTTACAGTGTACAACCCTTTTACCATCTCTAAGCTGAGAGCCTATAGGTAACAAATGCTATAGCTGCTACCAAATTTACCTCCAAAACCCACTGCTGGTGTTGCCACTGAGTATGTTCTAGGCCAGTCTTCATCCTAATGTCACAGACTTCTTCTGCCAACCTCCTAAGTTGTTTTAATCTAGAAAAATGCTTCAACACAACCTTTTGTGGGCTCTACCAGTCCAAAATTTTATTTGAAAATTATTTTAAAGTTATTTGGAGGGAAATGCTATGAGAGTTTACCTGAGTTGCTTCTTCTCCTCCACCATTTTATATTCTTGATTTATTAAATTTAATTTTTTTCTGCCTCCAAGTTACATTCCATTGCTAGTTCTAATTTACTTTTCCATTATCTAACTACAGTTTAACACACTTTCCTCATATTGGATTAATTTGTTCCTTCAACTCTTTTTTAAAAATTCTCTTCAGGTGTTTAATTACCTTGTTGTATAGACAAAATTTCTTCAATTTCCCAAAAAATTCAACACAAAAGCATTTATTTAGATTGGCTTCTGTGGGCAATTTAACTTTTCCCTCTAAAAATATTAAGTATTGATTTTCCTCTTTCAAAATATTTCCTTTCAGTAGCAACAGCTACCAAGAAAAAAGGTTTAACTTAAAATATTTTTAGCACTAAATAAAGTCAGTACAGGATATGATTGAACTTATATTTCCATAATAGCTAACATCTATATAGTGCTTACAACTATTATACAACTGGTTAGGATGAAATACCCTGAAGCTTTTCCATATTCCTCCATGCTTAGGATATTCTTCCCTCTCAT
>JAJPUD010022487.1:0-12660 GCA_023553655.1 Myrmecobius fasciatus | reverse complement strand
ATGTAGCAATATAAATACTAAATATATATGCACCAAGTGCAATAGCACACAAATTCCTAGAGGAGAAATTAAGAGAGATGCAAGAAGAAATAGATAGCCAAACTTACTAGTGGGGGATCTCAACCTTGCTCTCTCAGAATTAGATAAATCAAACTACAAAATAAACAAGAAAGAAACTAGGGAGATAATCCAATTGTTAGAAAAGTTAGGTATGATCAATCTATGGAGAAAATTGAATGGAGACAGTAGGGAGTTTACTTTTTTCTCAGCAGTCCATGGAACTTATACAAAAATTGACCATGTGTTAGGGCATAAAAACCTGAAAATCAAGTGCAGAAAGAAAGAAATAGTAAATGCATCTTTTTCAGATCATGATGCAATAAAAATCACATGCAATATAAGGCCAGGACAAAATAGGCCAAAAGTTAATTGGAAATTAAATAATCTAATCCTGAAGATTGAATGGGTGAAACAACAAATTATAGACACAATCAATAATTTCATCCAGGAGAATGACAATAATGAGACAACATACTAAAATTTGTGGGTTACGGCAAAAGTGGTTATAAGGAGCAATTTTCTATCTCTAGATGCATACTTGCATAAAATAGAGAAAGAAAAGATCAACGAATTGGGCTTATTATTAAAAAAAAACTAGAAAAAGAAGAAATTAAAAACCCTCAATTAAATACAAAATTAGAAATTCTAAAAATAAAAGGAGAAATAAATAAAATTGAAAATAAGAAAACTATTGAATTAATAAATAAAACTAAGAGTTTGTTCCATGAAAGACCAACAAAATAGATAGGCCTTTAGTTAATTTGATAAGAAATAGGAAAGAGGAAAATCAAATTGTTAGTCTCAAGAACTTTCCTCCAACGAGTGGAAATTAGAGCAATAATTAGGAGTTGCTTTGCCCAACTTTATGCAGTAAGTTTGATAAATGAAATGGAGGAATATCTACAAAACTATAGATTGTCCAGGTTAACAGAAGAGGATATAAACTATTTAAATAGCCCCATATTAGAAAAAGAAATAGAACAAGCTATTAACCAAGTTGCTAAGAAAAAATCTTCAGGGCCAGATGGATTTACATGTGAATTCTACCAATCATTCAAAGAACAATTAATTCCAATACTATATAAACTATTTGAGAAAATAGAGACAGAAGGTATACTGCCAAATTCCTTCTATCAGACAGATATGGTGCCGATAGCTAAACCAGGTAGGGTGAAAACAAAGAAAGAAAAATATAGACCCATTTCCTTAATGAATATTGATGCAAAAATTTTAAATAAGATATTAGCAATGTGATTAGAGAAAGTCATCCCCAGGATAGTACACTATGACCGAGTAGGATTTATACCAGGGATGCAGGGCTGGTTCAATATTAGGAAAACTATCAGCATAATTAATAATATTAATAACCAAACTATAAAAAACCATATGATTATCTCAATACATGCAGAAAAAGCATTTGATAAAATCCAACACCCCTTCCTATTAAAAACACTAGAGAGTACAGGAATAAATTGGCTTTTCCTTAAAATGATCAGTAGCATCTATTTAAAACCATCAGCAAGCATCGTATGTAATGGAGACAAAGTAAAACCATTCCCAGTAAGATCAGGAGTGAAAGAAGGCTGCCCACTGTCACTATTACTATTTAATATTGTATTATAAATGTTAGTTTTAGCAATAAGAGAAGAAAAAGAGATAAAAGGAATTAGAGTAGGTAATGAAGAAACCAAATTATCACTCTTTGCAGATGACATGATGGTATACTTAGAGAACCCTAGAGACTCAACTAAAAAACTACTAGAAACAATTCACAACTTTAGCAAAGTTGCAGGATTCAAAATTAATCCACATAAATCATCAGCATTTTTATATATTACCAACAAAATTCAGCAGCAAGAGTTACAAAAAGAAATTCCATTCCAAATAACAGATGATAGGATAAAATATTTGGGAATCTATCTGCCAAGGAAAAGTGAGAATCTATATGTACTAAACTACAAAACACTTTCCACACAAATAAAATCAGATCTAATCAAAAACAATAAGTGCTCATGGGTAGGCAGAGCAAACATAATAAAAATGACAATACTACCCAAACTACTCTACTTATTTAGTGCCATACCAATCAAACTCCCAAGAAATTACTTTACAGATCTAGAAAAAATAGTAGCACAGTTCATTTGGAAAAACAAAAGGTCAAGGATTTCAAGGGGATTAATGAAAAAAAAAGCAGATGAAGGTGACCTTGCTGTACCACATCTAAAACTATATTATAAAGCAGTGGTCATCAAAACCATTTGGTATTGGCTGAGAAATAGAGCAGTCAATCAGTGGCATAGGATAGATTATCAGGATAATCTAGGCAATAACTTTCACAATTTAGTGTTTGATAAACCCAAAGACCCCAGCTTTTGGGATAAGTACTCACTATTTGGCAAAGACTGCTGGGAAAATTGGAAACCAGTGTGGAAGAAATGAGGGCTTGACCCATACCTAATACCACATACCAAAATAAGATCTAAATGGGCTTATGATCTAGATCTAAAGAGTGATATTGTAAGCAAATTAGAGGAACGTAGTATAGTTTACCTCTCAGACTTGTGGAGATGGAATAAATTTATGTCCAAAGAAGATCCGGAACTGCTAATTGAACACCAGATAGATAATTTTGATTATATTAAGTTAAAAAGTTTCTGTACAAATAAAACTAATGCAGACAAAATTAGGAGAGAAGCATCAAATTGGGAAATCATCTTTATATTTAATGGTTCTGATAAAGGCCTCATTTCTAAAATATATAGAGAATTGTCTCATATATATAAGAATTCAAGCCACCCTTCAATAGATAAGTGGTCAAGGGATATGAACAGACAATTTTCAGATGATGAAATTAAAACCATCTCTAGTCATATGAAAAGTTGCTCCAAATCACTATTGATCAGAGAAATGCAAATTAAGAAAACTCTGAGGTACCACTACACACCTGTCAGATTGGTTAAAATGACAGGAAAAGATAACGATGAATGTTGGAGGGGATGTGGGAAAACTGGGACACTAATACCCTATTGGTGGAACTGTGAATGGATCTAACCATTCTGGAGAGCAATTTGGAGCTATGCTCAAAAAGTTATCAAACTGTGCATACCCTTTGACCCAGTAATGTTTCTATTGGGCCTATATCCCAAAGAGATCTTAGAGGAGGGAAAGGGACCCACATGTGCAAGAATGTTTGTGACAGCCTTTTTTGTAGTGGCTAGAAACTGGAAACTGAAGGGATGCCCATCAATTGGAGAGTGGCTGAATAAATTATTTTATATGAATGTTATGGAATATTATTGCTCTGTAATAAACAACCAGCAAGACGATTTCAGAGAGGCCTGGAGAGACTTGCATGAACTGATGTTGAGTGAAACGAGCAGAACCAAGAGATCATTATACACGGCAACAACAATACTATATGACGATCAATTCTGATGGACATGGCTCTCTGCAACAAATTGTGTCAAACCAGTTCAAATTGTTCAGTAAAGAAGACCATATACACCCAGATAGAAGGATGTGAAATATGGACCACAACATAACATTTTCATGCTCTCTATTGAGGTTTGCTTGCATTGTGTTTCCTTTCTCTGATTTTCTTTTTTTTTTTTCTTGTAGATTTTTCTTGCACAACTTGTCAAGTATTTCAACATTATTAACACGTAGTGGACTTCCTGCCATATAGGGGAAGGGAGGAGACTGGGGGTAAAATTTGTAATGGAAAGCTTTGTAAAGATCAATGCTGGGGAACTACCCATACATATGTTATACAAATAAAAAGCTTTAATAAAAAAAAAGAATCAGTCAAACAAAAAAAAAAAAAGAAAAAATAGAAGCAAATATAAAATATCCCCCAGGAAAAACAACTGACTTGGAAAATAGATTTAGAAGAGACAATCTAAGTATTATTGGACTTCCTGAAAGCCATGATGAAAAAAAGAATCTAAATAATATCTTGCAGGAAATTTTGAAAAAAAACTGCCCTGATGTTTTAGAATCAGAAGGCAAAATCACCATCGAAAGAATTCCCCAATCACCTCCAGAAAGAGAACCCCAAATTAAAACCCCCAAGAAATATCGTGGCTAAATTTCAGGACTATCGCACCAAGGAAAAGATATTTATAGCAGCTAGAAAGAAACAATTCAAGTACCGAGGAACTGTAGTTAGAATCACACCAGATCTATCAGCCTCCACCTTGACGGATCAAAGGGCCTGGAACCATATATTCCCAAAAAGCAAAGCAACTTGGATTACAGTCAAGAATAACCTAACTAGCTAGAATAAGCTTTATCTTCCAGGGAAGAAGAGGGACATTTAATGATACAGTTGAATTTCACCTATTTCTAATGAAAAGACCAGATCTGAACAAAAATAATTGACCTGCAAACACAGAACTTAAGAAAAGCATAAAAAAGTAAAAAGGAAAGAATTCTTAAGAACTATATTTCTACTATGGGTATACTTAAAGAATGGGGGTATAATTTGACATTACTTTGATAATATAAAAAGAAACTAGAGGTGGAAAGGCTATCATACTGGGAGAAAAGAGGGGAGAGTGGTATAATAAAGTTTTAAAAAGGAGCTAAAAATAAGGTAAAATCTCATGAAGAAGCAAAGAAAACCTAATATAATTAAGGGAAAGAAGGGAGGGGATGAGCATTGTGTAAATCTTACTCTCATCAGATTGGGCTCTAAAAGAGTATATCAGACACATTTGGTTTCAAAGAGAAATTTTCCCTTCCTTATAGGGAAGTGGGAGGGAAAGTAGGAAAACAAAGGTATAGACTAATAGAAGGGAAAATTGAAGAATTAGGGGAAAGGAGTAAAAAAGGGGAAGGGCCTCTAAAGGGTGGAGGACTGTTTGGGGGAGGTGGTCATAAAAAGCAAAATACTAGGGAGTGGGGGAAGGGAGAAAGGGGAAAGGAAAGAGAAAAACATTACTTTGGGTAAATAACATGGCAGGAAATACAGAATTATTTATTTTAACTGTGAATGTGAATGGGATGAACTGTCCCATAAAGCAGAAGCAGATAGCAGACTGGATTAAAAACCAGAATCCAACAATATGCTGTTTATGAGAAACACATCTAAAGCACAGAGACACATACCAGATGAAGATAAAAGGCTGGAGAAGAATCTATTATGCTTCAAGTGAACAAAAAAAAAAGGAGGGGTAGCAATCCTGATCTCAGGTCAAGTAAAAGCAAAGATAGATCTAATCAAAAGACAAAAAAAACTATATTTAAGCAAAACTATACTACTGGGGGATCTTAACCTTACTCTCGCAGAATTAGATAAATCAAACCACAAAATAAATAAGAAAGAAATTAGGGAGATAAACAAATTGTTAGAAAAGTTAAGTATGAGAGATATTTGGAGAAAATTGAATGGATACAGTAGGGAGTTTACTTTTTTCTCTGCAGTACATGGAACTTAAACAAAAATTGACCATGTGTTAGGGCATAAAAACCTCAAAATCAAATGCAGAAAGTCAGAAATAGTAAATGCATCTTTTTCACATCATGATGCAATGAAAATCACATGTAATATAAGGCCAGGAGAAAATAGACCAAAAGTTAATTGGAAATTAAATAATCTAATCCTAAAGAATGAATAGGTGAAAGAGCAAATCATAGACACAATCAATAATTTTATCCAGGAGAATGACAATAAGAAGACAACATACCAAAATTTGTGGGATATGGCCAAAGTGGCTATAAGGGGTAATTTTATATCTCTAGATGCTTACTTGCATAAAATAGAGAAAGAAAAGATCAACAAATTGGGCTTATTATTAAAAAAAAAACTAGAAAAAGAACAAATTAAAAACCCTCAATTAAATACCAAATTGGAAATAAAATTAAGAGTTGGTTTTTATGAAAAAAAAAACAACAAAATAGATAAGCCTTTAGTTAATTTGATCTGAAAAAGAAAAGAGGAAAATCAATTTGTTATTCCAAAAATGATAAGGGAGAACTTTCCTCCAAGGAAGAGGAAATTAGAGCAATAATTAGGAGTTACTTTGCACAACTTTATGCTAGTTGATAATCTAAATGAAATGGAGGAATATCTATAAAAATATAGATTGCCCAGGTTAACACAAGAGGAAAAAAAATTATTTAAGTAGCACCATTTCAGAAAAAGAAATAGAATAAGCTATTAATCAATTCCCTATAGACCAATTTCTCTAATGAATATCGATGCAAAAATTTTAAATAAGATTTTAGCAATGAGATTACAGAAAATCATCCCCAGGACAATGCACTATGACCAAGTAGGATTTATACCAGGAACGCAGTGTTCGCTCAATTTTTGGAAAACTATAAGCATAATCAATTATATTAATAACCAAACTAACAAGAACCATATGATTATCTCAAAAGAGGCATAAAAACTTTTGATAAAATCCAACACCCATTCCTATTAAAACACTAGAAAGTATAGGAAAAAATGTGCTTGTCCTTAAAAACATTGGTAGCATCTACTTAAAAACATCAGCAGGCATCATATGTAATGGAGACAAACTAGAACCATTTCCAGTAAGATCAAGAGTGAAACAAGGCTGCCCACTGTCACCGTTACTATTCAATATTGTATTAGAAACGTTAGTTTTGGGAGTAAGAGAAGAAAAAGAGATTAAAGGAATTAGAGTAGGTAGTGACGAAACCAAATTATCACTCTTTGCAGATGACATGATGGTATACTTAGAGAACCCTAGAGACTCAACTAAAAAACTACTAGAAACAATTCACAACTTTAGCAAAGTTGCAGGATACAAAATAAATCCACATAAATCATTAGCATTTTAATATATTACCCACAAAGTTCAGCAGCAAGAGATAAAAAAAGAAATTCCATTCAAAATAACGGTCGATAGTATAAAATATTTGGGAATCTATCTGCCAAGAAAATGTCAGAAACTATACGAACTAAACTACAAAACACTTTCCACACAAATAAAGACAGACCTAGTCAATTGGAAAAACATTAAGTGCTCATGCATAGGCCAAGTGTATATAATAAAAATGACAATACAATCCAAACTAATTTATATATTTAGTGCCATACCAATCAAACTCCCAAGAAATTATTTTGCAGATGCAAAATTCATTTGGAAGAAGGAAAGGTCAAGAATTTCAACGGAATTAATGAAAAGAAAGGCTGATGAAGGTGGAACTCTTAATTGAACACCAGAGAGATAATTTTGACTATATTAAATTAAAAAGTTTTTGTACAAACAAAACTAATGCAGATTGGAGGGGAAGCAATAAATTGGGAAATCATCTTTACATTTAAGGGTTCTGATAAAGGCCTCATTTCTAAAATATGTAGAGAATTGTCTCATATTTTTAAGAATCAAGCCACTCTCCAGTAGATAAATGGTCAAAGTATATGAACAGACAATTTTCAGATGATGAAATTAAAACCATTTCTAGTCATATGAAAAGGTGCTCCAAATCACTATTCATCAGAGAAATGCAAATTAGGACAACTCTGAGCTACCACTACACACCTGTCAGATTGGTTAAAATGACAGGAAAAGACAATGATGAATGTTGGAGGGGATGTGGGAAAACTGGGACACTGATACATTGTTGGTAAAATTGTGAACGGATCCAACCATTCTGGAGAACAATTTGGAACTATGCTCAAAAAGTTATCAAACTGTGCATACCCTTTGACCCAGAAGTGTTTGTATTGGGCCTATTTCCCAAAGAGATCTTAGAGGAGGGAAAGGGCCCCACATGTGCAAGAATGTTTGTGCCAGCCCTTTTTGTAGTGGCTAGAAACTGGAAACTGAATGGATGCCCATCAATTGGAGAATGGCTGAATAAATTATGGTATATGAATGTTATGGAATATTATTGTTCTACAAGAAACGACCAGCAGGATGATTTCAGAGAGGCCTGGAGAGACTTGGATGAGATGATGCTGAATGAAATGAGCAGAACCAGGAGATCATTATACACAGCAACAACAATATTACATGATGATCAATTCTGGTGGACATGGCTCTCTGCTACAAAAAATTGTCTCAAACCAGTTCCAATTGTTCACTGAAGAGAACTATATGCACCCAGAGTAAGGGATATGAAATATGGATCACAACATAACATTTTCATGCTCTCTGTTGATGTTTGCTTGCATTGTGTTTCCTTTCTCAGATTTTTTTTCTTCTAGACATGATTTTTCTTGGACAGCAAAATAAGGGTGGAAATATGTATACATATTTGTGTATGTATATACATACACAAATACTTGTCAAGCATTTTAACATAATTAACATGTAGTGGACTTCCTGCCATCGAGGGAAAGGGCGGGAACTGGGAGGGGGGGAATTTGTAACGGAAAGCTTTGTAAGGGTCATTGTTGAAGAACTACCTATACATATGCTTTGCAAATAAAAAGCTTTAATAAACAAAAAAATAAAAATTAGAATTTACCAAATGGAAGTGAATGACTCAATAAGACTTCAACAATCAGTCAAACAAAAAACAAAAAAAGAAAAGAAAAAATAGAAAAAAATATGAAATATCTCCTAGGAAAAACAGATGACCTGGAAAATAGATCTAGAAGAGACAATGTAAAGATTATTGGACTTCCTGAAAGCCATGATGAAAAAAAGAACTTAGACATTATCTCACAGGAAATCATAAAAGAAACCTGCCCTAATATCTTAAAATCAGAAGATAAAATAACTATCCTCCTGAAAGAGACTCCAAAATTAAATCCCAAAGGAATATTGTGGCTAAATTTGAGAACTATAGTAACAAAGAAAACATATTGAAGCAGTTAGAAAGAAACAATTTACATACTGAAGAGCCACAATTAGGATTACCTAGGACCTAGAAACTTTCACCTTAAAGGATCAAGGGGCCTGGAATCTGATATTCCAAAAAGCAAAGGAACTGGGATCATAGCCAAGAATAAATTACCCAGCTAAAATGAGCATTATCTTTCAAGAAAGAAGAAGGTATTCTATGATACAGGTGAATTTCACCTATTTCTAATGAAAAGACCAGAACTGAACAAAAAATTTGATTTCCAAACACAGAACTCAAGAGAATCATAAAAAAGGAAAAAAGGAAAAAAAACTTTTTAGAAGTAAAAAAAAGAAAGAAAGAAATTCCCTAGTTCTTTCATTTTGTAGAAGAAAACAAGGATACTTAAAAAAATTAAATGACTTGCTGAAAGTCATACAGGGAGTAAGTAGCCCAACATCAATTAGAACACAACTCCCCTAACTGCTAATTCGCTATTAAAGGAGTAGATATATTCTCTGTGTATCTGTAGAGACAGACCGAAGACAATCTGAAGAGGTGGATTAGAAAGAAGAATGTTAAAATTCCTTGACTCATTTATTTGTTCATTACTGCTGTTCTTTGTGTCCCCTGAAACACAATTGATGGACATCTTTTTCATGGCAATATCTTTCTGGAGTTGTTGTATGGCTGGTCTCCAAACTGAAAAATCATCCAAAGGGCTATGGAAAGTCATATGGTGGGCATGAGTAGGTTGAAGCATAGTATAAATAAGGACTCTGAAATAGTAAAACAAAAGTAGAACAAAAGACAGGCTAAAAGAAATGGAAGAATGAAAAAGAAGATGGGATATTCATGAAGTAAAAGTCAAGAATAACTATTGGATAGAGAATTTTTTGTAGCTTCTTCATGTCAGTAAAAAACAAGGAAGTTCCTTGGTGTCTTGGGGAGAAATCTTCTGGAGAATTTATGGGAAGATGTACACAGAAGTTACATAGAATAGGCAGGAATGATAGCAATATGGATCATGAGAAGATATATCTACACTGATAATAGATTCATCTTATTGTTTGAAAATCTAAACCTCTTGAATAGGCACCATCTGCAATTTGCTGTTTCTGGTACTAAATGCTTTGTACCTTTTCAGATAAGGCTGAGAAAACAGGCAAGTTATAATACATTTAATCAGTAGAAGACTAAAAACAGAGTCAGTGATGGATCTTATTTTGAAACAGTTTCATTATTTTCAAAATTTCATAAATTATTGTAATTATTATGCACAAAGATTCTGAAAACCTCACAAATGCTAATTAAGATAAATATACAGCATAGACTTTTTCCTTAAAACAAGAAAGAGAATAAATACTAACCTCACAGTTCAATGAATAGAAGTATACATTTCAATATTTTATTAATCATGACAATATTAAATAATGCCATAACAAAATAGTATCAAATATTTTAAAATATTTCATTAGTCTAGGAGTATATCTCAGTTATAGATAGCATAAAAAGAGAGGGGCATTCAGAGTCATAAGTTCTTTTTTTGCAAAAAATAATTCCACATTCATAAAGCATTATAGTTCTTAATCAGATTGATTAGTTAGTTTTATTTTGTTTTTCTCATCTTGTGAGGCAACTTTATTGTGTCTATTTTAAACAATGAAGAAGCCTAAACAATATGTTCATATTCTCAGAGTGTATTCCTTTTTATGGGTTTCACCAAAGAAAGATAAAACAGTTATCCATCTGGTAATCAAGCCAGGACAAGTCTAATTTATGGACTAAGTTACTGGCTTTGGAAGCATGCCATAATATTTCTACAACAATGTCAATCTATAAATGACTGGCTAGGCAATAAATATTTACATTAAAAATGTATTGGTATGCCTTAAATAGAGAATTTCCTTTAAAAAGGACCATACCTAAAAAAAGTTATAATTGTCAATTATTTAGACAATGTCACTGTTGCATAGGTAAGTCTCAGATATGAACAATTACAAAGTTAAAGCCTATCACATAATTTATGTTTTCTAGTGATATAGCATTGATTCTTAAATAATTCTAAAACAGATTATTAAAAGGACAGCTAGTAAACAATTAGAAAAGGAAAGCAAAATCTCAAAATGTTAGAAATGTTTCATCAAGAATAAATCATAGTACAATAACTTTTTGTCATATAAATTGGCAGTCTAGGTGATGTTAAATTCAAATAGCAATGGGGGCCATTAATCTATGGACACGGAGTCAGAAAAAACTGAGTTCTTACTCTCTGTGAAACATCAAGCAAATCTTTGCCTTAATTTTGTTGTGAGGATTAAATTAGATCATATGTATAAAGCTTAGCATATTTAGCACATAGTAGGTGCTAAATAAAGGTTGTATCCTGGACCTTCTCCTTTCCCTCTATACTATTTCATTCAGTAATATCATCATCTCCCATAGATTTAATTGCCACTTCTATGATAATGATTCTTGAATCTACCTATTCTTTTCCAATCTTTCTGTTGACTTCCCATCTTATATATCATATTATCTTTCACATTTCAAATTAAACATCTAGTAGACATCCCAATATGTCCAAAAATTGAATTTGAATTCATTTTCTTTCCCCCTGAGCCCTCTGCCCTGCCCCCTCCTACCTTCTCTATTACTATTGAGATCAAAGCCAGCAGTACCTCAGGTTCACAATTTAGGTATTATCTTCAACTTTTTACTTTCTCTCATCACCCTACTTCCCTTATCCAAGATGTTGTTAATGTCTGTTAATTTCACCTTTGAGACATCTCTTGAATATATCTTCTTCTATCTTCTGACACTGCCACCAATAACATTTCTGTAGAGATGCATCACCTCACATTTGAACTACAAGTCTGTCTCAAACACAATTTATTTTCCATTCAGGCACCAAAGTGATTTTGCTAAAATGCAGGTCTTACTGTGTCATTTTTCCCTGCTACTCAACAGATTTCAATGATAATGGCTCTTTAAGGCCTTTAGGATTAAATATAAAATGCTCTGTTTGATAATCAAAACTCTTCATAATCTAGTCCCCTCCTACCTTTCTGGTCTTTTTATACCTGATTCCCCTTCACATACTCTTTGATCCAATGACTCTGGTCTCCCTGTTGTTCCACAAACAAAAGACTTCATCTTTCTGCTCGGGGCATTTTCTCTTGCTGCCCCCCTTGCTTGGAATGATCTCCTTTCAAGAATATGCTAGCTTCTCTGAAGTCCCAACTAAAATCTACTATAAGAAACCTTTCCCAACTTCTCTTAATTCTGGTGGTGTTGTTTTCTTATCTTCTCCATTAGACTGTTAGTTCCTCAAAGGTAAGGATTGTCCTTTACCTTTTTTGGTATCCTTGGAACATAGGATATTGTCTGGCACAGAAGAAGGTATATACTGATTGAATAAATGCTTGTTTTCCTTCCTTTCTTGCTAAAATGTCCACACTCTTTGATCCAGAGAACTCAACATTGGGCATAAACCTGGAAGTGATTTAAGAGTAAAAGAAGAGAGGGGGTGGAGCCAAGATGGCGGAGTGAAAAGGTGACTCTCTGCATCTCCTCTGATCTTCTCTCAAATCCTTTTCCTCTTCTTCCAGTGTTATCCCTTTTCTACCTCTAATTTCTTTTTCAGTTTATCATATCATAATAATCATAAAATCACAGTAATCATATCATAATAATCATAAAATCACAGTAATCGTATCATAATCATAATGTAATAATAGATTCATAAAATCAACCCTCATTCTATAAGTATCTATAATATAAATATAGTTCTCAAGAGTTTTTTTTTCTTGTTACCTTTTTATGTTTCTTTTGTGTTCT
>JAJPUD010022486.1:3011-20279 GCA_023553655.1 Myrmecobius fasciatus | reverse complement strand
AGTAGGGGGGAAAAATTTGTAACAGAAAGCTTTGTAAGGGTTAATGTTTAGGAATTACCCATACATATGTTTTGCAAATAAAAAGTATTAATTAAAAAAAAAATCTCTCCATCTCTGAAAGGGAATGAGATATAGTAGATGAGTAGGTAGCCTTGAAATCAGGAAATCCTCCAACACTTGCTATCTGTGTGACCAATAGCTTCACTTCTCATTGCTCTCTGTAACTCCATGACTAGAAGATGCTTTGGGAAAGGCAGTAACCTTACCTTACTCCATTAAAGCCATAAACACATCCCTCTCCCTTTCATCCTATTTTCATTAGCCTCACCCTGGAACTGAACTTCATTACCATTAGCCTAAACAACTGCAAAAGCTTCCATTAGGTCTTTTCATTTTCACTTCCATCCTGCTCCAATTTAGCCTGAACACTGTTGCTAGATGAATCTCCTTAATATATAGAATTGGTTGAGTCACTTCTCTGTTCAAAAATCTTTAGTAGCTCCCTATTAATTGCTGGGTCAAGTGCAAATTCCCTAGCCTTGCATTTAAGGTCCCCTCAAATCTGGTACAACTTTGCCTTTCCAGCTTATTGCTCCTATTGCTCTCAGAGGGAGCAATATAGAGATACTGCTCCAAGAAAAGCGGATAATTCATACAAACTGCCTCTATAATTTTGCTCTTCCTGGTGTCCAGTATATCAATTCTCCCCCACTTTTTTATGTATTTTTTTTAAATACTATGCAAAAGATAGTTTTCAACATTAACTTTTGCAAAACCTTGTGTTGCAAATTTTTCTTCCTCCTCCTTCTTCCTCTCTGGCATCCCCCCTCCCATACAGCAAGCAATCTGATATAGGTTAAACATGTGCAATTCTTCTCCTAAACTTTTAATCTTGGATTCCTACCCTATCCTTCTTTAAAATCCAACTCAATTCAATTTAATTCAATTTAGTTATCCCTTCCACGTTGTGAGAATCAGGGGTATGAAAGCCCCCTTTATGATTTAGAAAGTCTGCATAAAATTATTTGTCCCTTCCTTTGAGAAAAAGTCTGAATTATTATAGTATTAAAAGATAAACTATGTTGATATTATACAATATTATGTGTGTGTGTATTACGCATTTCTTAGTTTCTAAACTTTTTTCTCCATCATCTGCTGGTCTTTGTGTATCAATTGTGGTTTCTGCAAAACGTCTAAAAAATTCCCATTTAATTTCTTATGCCAACCAGCAAAATATTGAAACCATGATTGAGAGTTACAATGTGGAAGGGATAACTACATATGTATTTATTTAGTTACAACCGAAGTGTTGGGCACTGCACCAATTGCTGGGAGTAGATACAAAGACTAAACTAAAACAGCCTTAGTGAGTTCACTCAGTCTAAGGCTGGGATCAGGAATATGGACTTGCATTTCACTGGACCGAAGTCTTCCCTGATCACCATGGTTTGTAATGATCATAGTGCTTGCTTCGGCCCTCTGTAACTCACATGTGATGTCCTGTGTTATAATCCTCTGTGTTTCTGTCTTCTTCCCTCCACTAGGTGGGGATTTCCCTGAGGGTAGGGAGGACACACATAGAATTAAAATGAATCCAAAGGCAGCAACAGCCTCATTTTTCACCTGAGCATCTTTGACACAGAGTTCTGAACTTTGGAGGGACTTAATCCAGACTTGTTGAGAATAATTAAGCATGTCTTTTCTTGCTGTGACCCATGCAAGCTGGCTTTTTGTCAATTCGATCCTATTTCAAATTCAGGGGATGGGAAAGTCCTTACTGAAAAGAGCGAGCTAGCATATTCTCTTGGGAAGCCCAGTCTAGCCCCTCAGTTTAGTGGTTTTCCAAGTCTGGTTTTCCAAGTTTCCATACCTTTCAGACACTATGCTGGCTTTACTTCCAGTACAGCCAGCCAGCCCTTGTTACTAACAGACTCCTAGTGTCTCAGAGCTTGGAGGGATTCTAGTGGATCTCCAATCCAGAGTGCCCTCTTTTAAAAGGATAGTCTCCCACTTCAGTTTCACTGGATCCAACTTGTGATCTGGTCTTCAGTCTCACAATTCAACCTTCCATCCCCAGCCCTATTCCCTATTTGGGGGGAAATGTGTATGCATGGGACTAAATTAATGACTCAGCCATGGAAGGTCCCTCTTAGCTTGGCTGTTCTAAACACTGCTTGAAGCAGGCTCCTCATTCATTCCAGTCCCTTGGAGAAAACACACACTGCAGCTATCCCCTCACTCAGTCACAAAAAGGGTCATTTTAGCAGTCAGGCTAGCAACATTCACATGCTCCTATGGGGCACTGTTCCTAAATCTCACTTATAATTCAGGAAGCACTCTATATATTTAGGTGACACCCACAGAGAAACCCACTCCATCCTGGCTACACTGAAATAATCCAAGGACTAGACAATGGATCTAAAGTCAATAGAACAGTATTGTCAATAGGACAGTATTGACAGTATAGGTAGGAGCCCTGTATGTTCTCTCTTCCCCACCTTTTTATAAATGATTTCAAACTATGACTCTGTCTGGACTCCAACTGGGGCAGCCTATGGTCAAGGGTCAGGCTAGGAACCAGGGATCAATTTGGAAACTGAGGTCAGGGCTCAATCTGTAAGTAGAATCAGGATCAGGGCTCAGTGTACAGCAGCAGTCAGGGTTCCATCTGGGGCCAAAGTCAAAACTCAGTCTATGGGGCAGCTAGATGGCACAGTGGATAGAGCACCAGCCCTGAAGTCAGGAGGACCTGAGTTCAAATCTGCTCTCAGACACTTAACCTAGCTGTGTGACCCTGGGCAAGTCACTTAACCTCAAGTGCCTCAGCAAAAAGCAAAACAAACAAACAAAGAAAAAAAACTCAGTCTATGAGCAGGGTCAAAGGTCCATCTGGAATTGGGCTCAGGGTTCCCTCAGTCTGAGGCCAGTCAGGGCCACTGCAAAGAGGCGCCAGCTGCTACTCTGCTAATTAGCAAATGTAAAATAGAGCAAAATATTTAAAAAATGTAAAAAAATTCATAAATAAAGAAAATAAAATTCACCTTTGAGTCTCTATTCTATTTCATTTGTGATTTCAAGCTTTGGCTAAATAGGTAAGGTTAAAAAGTTGAGACAAAGTAAGGACCAGAATGTGAGGGCTCCGGAACTACAGCAGCAGAATGAGACTCCTTGAACTTTTTAGGGAGTTGATGGAATAATGGATAGAGAGTCAGGCCTGGAGTCAGGAAGTCCTGATTTTAAATCCTATCTTAGATATGTCCTAGCTGTGTGACCCTGGGCAAGTCACTGAACCACTATTTGTCTCAGTTTCCTCATCTGTAAAATGGAGATAATAGCCCCAACCTTATAGGTTATTGGGAGGACAAAATGAAATAATAATTGTAAAGTGCTTAGCATAGTGTCTGGTACATAGTAAATACTATATAAATGTTAGTTATTATTCTTGTTTTCCTCTGAGGTCAAAGTAGTCACATTATCCAGCAGGTTCAACCACAAGAAGATAAGAAGCCCAATGTTCCCAGGAGCCTTTGCTTGAAGGTATCAGATAAGGCTCTATTAACCATCTAATAGAACCTTAAACTGCCAGAATTAGTAGGAACCCTAGAATAGAGAATATTATTAAGTCAGACCTTATAGTAGTCTAGAATTCAAGATATGGAGGGTAGGGAAGGAGAACATTAAAATAAAGAGTATTATTAAGTCAAACCCTACAGAGAACATATTAGAATTCAAGATATGGAGTGTGGAGAAAGGGAACCTGAGAATAGAAGACATTAATAAGTCAAATTTTACAGTACTTTAGAATTCAAGATATGGAGAATCTCTGAATAGAGAGTTTAATAAGTCAGACCCTACAGTAAACATTAGAATTCAAGATATGAAGTATGGGGAAAAAGAACCTTAGGGTATTAATAAATCAGGCCCTATTATAAATAGACTAGAATTTAAGATATGAAATGTGGGGGAAGGAGAACCTTAGAACACAGACTCCAAAAGGTCAGATTTGGAAAAAGCCTTAGAGGTCATCTAATAGTCCAACCTCTTTAATTTACAGGTAAGGAACCTGAGGCTTTTTGGTCTGATCTAGTGAGCAGGAAGGAGAAGCCACAGTGTGTGGCCAAACTTTCCAGTGTTGACAAGGCACAGAGGAAGGAAAAGACTCAAGTCCCAATATCTTGGAGCTCCCCATCCTCACTGATTAGAGAACAAAACAAGACCCCTTGGATAGATTATTCCACTCCACCCCTGGAATGGAAGCCACTTGAGGACAGACACTATTTCTTTTTTGTCCATATATTTTTAGCATCTTGTACAAGGCTTAGAACATAGTAGCTGATTAAAAAAATGCTTATTGATTAATTACTGTAGTATAAAATCACATCTACAAAGTGCTACCATGGTTTGCTGAAAAGTTCATTGCAGGAAGAATGTGGGGCTTGCAAGGACTTGAATTCAAATCTAGTTTTCATACCAATTAGCTGTGTGACGTTGGGCAAGTCATTTAACATATCTGGCTCTTCATTTCCCCATCCCTATGAAAGAAACCCAAATATTTGCACTACTTACTTTATTGAGAAGACAGAACTTTATAAATCTTAAAATGCTTTAAGATGAATTACTCTTTATTAATGATTAGGATGAAATTTTGTTCTCCTGGAACCTTTCCAAATGGCAGAAAGCCGATAACATCCAGTAGCAGCTCATCTGACTGTGGGACAGCTTTGATTGCTGGATTTTGATTGCTCTTTCTCCTATATAATGTTATATAAATTAAATTAATTTAATTTATCAGCTCTTCCTTATAATTCTCCCTACACATATCCCCAGTAGAGTCCTTCCCTTGGGGCCAAATGGACAGATCTAATCCTTTCCCCCCATGACCATCCCAGATGTTGAAGACAGCTCTGAGGTGTCCCTCTGGGTCTTCTCTTCCAGGGCCTCAGCTCGTTGACCATAAAGGATGGCCCACTGACCCATCGGAGGTAGCCAGCTGTACTCAGCCTCTCAGAGGGTTTGGAATGCCTTAGTCAGGGCCACTGCAAAGAGGCGCCAGCTGTTCAGGCTGTGTGTGGCCTGCTGAATTTGAACATTAGAATAACCTCCAGCCAGACCCTTTACAGTAAATTTTAGTCAGTGGTAGGAGGGTCTTGGCCGGCTCTGAGCTTATGGAAACGGGGCCAGCCCTCCAGAAGATTGAGAAGTCAATAAAGTGTTCCTCCAAGGCCAACCTCTTCCTGCAGTGCCCTTAGCCTTCTCCTGGATACCAGTCTTAGCCAAGCATGCTGTGTTTGGTTGGTACACTCTGCTGGGGTATTTTGCTCCCCTTTGTTAATCTAACTTTGATGGATCAGATAATTCACTAAGAGGAATTAATAATTAATATTTTCCCAAAAGGCAAAGTCTAACCCATAATTCAAAAATTATATTAATAAATCACATTTCTATAATTTTCCTTATAATAAGTATGTGAGTAATTATTCCCATTCTATAGAAAAGGAAATTAAAGTGACTGTTTCAAAGTTATACAGCAAATAAATTGGGACTCAATCAATAAATCAATCAACTGAGTTCAAATCTGGCCTCAGACACTTAACACATCCTAGGTGTGTGACCCTAGGCAAGTCACTTAGCCCCAATTGTCTCAGGAAAAAATAAATAAAATAAAAAATTGCTGATGGAGGTGGGATTAATATTTTTGTCCCCATTTTACAGAAGCAAAAACTAAGACTCAGGAAAAATGGCTTGCCCAAATTCATACAATTAATGTCTGAGAGTCAAATCTGATCCCAAGGTCTGTGCTCTTTCCCATATATAATGTTTTATACAATACACATTGTCTGCCCTGAAAAAGCTTCAGGTTGCGTGGAAAGGAAAGGAGGATAAGAACACCAAGTGGCTGTGTGAATTTCAGCAAATCTAATCCTTGGTTTCTCCTTCTAGACAAAAAGGAAGTTGGATTAGCTGGTCTCTTGGTCTCTGACATTCTGTGACCTGAACCTCAGCTTCCTCATGAAAAAATGGGGAAAATAACATTGAAAGGTACATAGAGTAGCAAGAGTAAGCTTTGAAGTCAGTAAGAGCTGAGTTTAAGACGTGTCAAAATTTCTTAGGGCCCAAGAACTGAAAACTGACCAAGGAATGACTGAATAAATCCCAGCAAATGAAGTCATGGAATACAATTGTGCTGTAAGAAATGAAAGGTTTATATGAGCTGATGCAGGCTGAAATGAGCAGATTCAAGAGAACACTTTATACTGTAACAACACTGCAACAATAAACAACTTTGAAAGACTTTAAGAACTGAGATTAATGCAATGATCAACCATGATTCCAGAAAACTGATGATGACACAAGCTGCCCACCTCCTGCCAGAGTTGTAGGGGATGGATTCCAGATGTATAATGAGAAATATACTTTTGTACATGGCCAATGAGGACATTTTTTTTGTACTATGCATATTTATTTCAAGAGTCCTCCCCACCGGCAATGATGTGAAGAAAAAAAATTGATAATTGAAAAAAAATTTCTCACCTGGCAAATTTCTAAGATAATGTCTCTTAGAAAATGAATTGCATCAATGGTGGGAATGTATTACTTTTTTAGCCAAATTTTTTTTCAGTTATAACACTTATAATAATATCATTACAGCAAGCATTTATATAGAATTGTAAGGTCTGCTTTATAAACATTACATCATTTTATACTAAGAGACCTTGAAAAGTAGCTGTTATTCCCCCATTTCACAGATGAGGAAACTGAGGCAGACAGATTGAGTAATTTGCTCAGGACCCCACAATTGAGCTATCCCTAGTTGGATTTTAATTGATTTTCCATACACCAGATTCAGAGAACTCTCTAATGTGCCACCTAGCGTCCTCTTATGCAATCACGGGGCTGAACCCCCAAACCGCAAATTGGTACTACTCTGCCAAGCACATGGGATGATGTAAAGAAGAGGTTTGAAGAGAATTTTCAGTGTTGCATCAACCTCAGAGTTATTATTTTTATGAAACCTTCATGCTTTCTTCTTGAATCTGGGAACAAAGTTTCAGGATTTCAACCTTCTGCTTTTTCTGGAAATCCCGGTCCCTGCAGCGATACTTTCTGCCTCGGGGAGAGTCAGTACTTCTTGGCTCCTTCCCCATCACTGGTGATGTCCAAGAACCCCTTCTACAGGAATGGAGCTCAAGGGACATTACCCATCCTCTTTCTTCTCTGCTCCTTCCTTCTTGTACAATGATTGGTTCTGATATTCACTGAGTAATATGAAATCACTTGATCTCTCTGGGCCTCAGTTCTTCCTCCTAGAAAGTGGTCCAGATTTTTAAGCAATGTTCTAGTTTTAAATGCTGTAATCCTAAAATTGGGAGGCTAATCCCTGACCTAAATCCCTTTCCGGGCTTCTGGAAGGATCATATGAGAAAATAGGCAAAACATATAGAAAAGGGATTATTGTGGAAGGCAACAGCAACTTCTCCTTCTGCCCCAGGTGAAGGGCATCTACTTCCTCCACCTAAAAAGAAGTGCTTAAAACACAAAAGATTTATAAGCTTGCGTGAACAAAACTCGCTGGGCCAATGACGCTCTTGGGAAAGAGGAGATATTTCATGTTCCTCTTTGACACACTCTCCCAGCAACTCACAAGTCCAGATCTCCTGATGATCTCTGGTCCAGCTGACTTTTCCTTTAGAGCTTTTAGATGCACAGCTTCCTGGCAAGTGGGGTGTCTCTTCCCCACTCCCAAGCAGCAGGAAGTACTGCCTGTCGGGTAATCTGCCCCGAGTTGGGAACCCAGGAATTCTTGGCTCCTAGGTGGCTACTCAAGGTACATCAGGATCATTGGCAGGTCAGTCACCTGCACCTAGGAAGACAAACGAGGAGCAGAAGAGGCAGTCAGGTCCAGCCTCAGTCTCACCTGGGCAAGCTCCCGCTCTTGCTGCCAAGTGCTCGCAGCTGCCATACAAGAGAAAGATTTCCAAATGAATTGCCCATTCATTCTAGGACTGGAAATATTGACAAACTTATTGGGCAAGAAGGGAAGAAGGACAAAGTAGGCAATTTTAGAGGCAAGAGAGAGGAAATTATATCTGTTTTCAGATGTCTTCAAAAGTTGCTGCCCAAGAGTTTATTTTTAACTTAAATACAAAACGGGGGAGGGGGGGAGGTGACAGGAGAAATTATCATTCCCATGTGCACAACAGATCATAAGAAAATTGACAGTATAAAGCTATACATTTCCATTTCAAGAAAGCCTATATAATAAATACTAAGCATTGTGTTCAGAGATGTCCACTCTTTCTTTGCTTCCTTGTAGGTTTTCTTTTGCTCTTTCCTGTGTGCTATTTACTTTATTCTTTTTCTTTCTTCCTCCCCGCCATGACAACAATTAAGTGCAGATAGAGATATATAGACAGATAGATATACACATAAAGGTATATGCATACATATACATATGCATGCATATCTTTAATCATATATACATATATACATTCATCATTTCTATGTAAGACCTTACTATGCTTTTTGGTTCTCTGTTTCTCTGAAGGTGGATAACATAAGTCCAAATCTTTCCATGTTATTCTAAATCCACCAATTCAGCATTTTCCACACCACAGCAGTATTCCAACCTTATAGTGTCTGGCCAAGAAATTTTGAGGTAGTAATGTAAACCTCTTGAAAATGGGGACCTTCACTTCTAAAATATGTAGAGAATTGACTTAAATTTATAAGAATTCAAGCCATTCTCCAATTGATAAATGGTCAAAGGATATGAACAAGCAATTTTCAGGGGAAATTAAAATTATTTCTAGTCATATGAAAAAAGCTCTAAATCATTATTGATCATAGAAATGCAAATTAAGAAAGCTGAGGTACCACTACATACCTCTCAGATTATCTAAAATGATAGGAAAAGATAATGAATGACGAATGTTGGATGGGATGTGGGAAAACTGGGACACTAATACATTGTTGGTGGAGTTGTGAACTCATTCAACCATTCTGGAGAGCAATTTGGAACTATGCCCAAAGGGCTATCAAACGGTGCGTACCCTTTGATCCAACAGTGTTTCTACTGGGCTTGTATTCTAAAGAGATCATAAAGGAGGGAAAGGGACCCACATGTGCAAAAATGTGCAGTCCTTTTTGCAGTGGAAAAAAACTGGAAACTGAGTAGATGCCCATCAATTGAAGAATGGCTGAATAAATTATGGTATATGAATGTTATGGAATATTATTGTTCTGTAAGAAACAACCAGCAGGATGATTTCAGAGAGGCCTGGAGAGACTTGCATGAACTGATGCTGAGTGAAATGAGCAGAACCAGGAGATCATTATACACAGCAACAAGACTATATGATGATCAATTCTGATGGACATGGCTCTCTTCAACAATGAAATGTTTCAAACCAGTTCAGTGAAGAAAGCCATATACACCCAGAGAGAGGGATATGAAATGTGGACCACAACATAACATTTTCATGCTCTTTATTGATATTTGCTTTCATTGTGTTTCCTTTCTCTGATTTTTGTTTTCTTGTAGATACGATTTTTCTTGAACAACAGTGATAAGTGTGGAAATATGTATACATATATTCGATTTGTCAAGTATTTTAACATAATCAGCATGTAGTGGATATCCTGCCATCTAGGGGAGGGGTGGAGACTAGGGGGAAAAATTTGTAACAGAAAGCTTTGTAAGATCAATGTTGAAGAATTACCCATACATATGTTTTGCAAATAAAAAGCTTTAATAAAAAAAAAATTAGAGCCAGAGTACATTAGTAATAGCATCATGGCAAATCCTCTATATTTCCAAATTCTTGGGTAGGAGATAACATATGATAAAAGAGCCTTGGGATGAAAATTCAAGAAACCTTCTTTTAAGCTCAGTGAAGATTCTATAAAAGTCCCAGAGTTCTACTGGCAATGAACACTCTTGAAAGATGTAATGTTATCCATCTCTAGGGCAGGGGAAAGGGGGAGAAGAAAAAATAGATGGAAAAAATAAATCTACATAATAATTTAAAAAAAAAGAAAGAAAGAAATGACCAGCAGGATGATTTCAAAGAGGCTTGGAGAGACTTACATGAACTGATGCTAAGTGAAATGAGCAGAACCAGGAGATCATAATACACAGCAACAACAAGATTATGCAATGATCAGTTCTGATGAACATGGCTGTCATCAACAATGAGTTGATTCAGATCAGTTCCAATTGTTCAGTGATGAAGAGAGCCATTTCCAATGATCTTGTGATGAAGAAAGGCATTTACACCCAGAGAGAGGACAATGGGAACAGAATGTGTACCACAACATAATATATATATATATATATTTTGCTGTTGTTTGCTTATATTTTATTTTCTTTCTCCTTTTTTTCTCCTTTTTGGATCTGATTTTTCTTGTGCAGCATGATATTTATGGAAATAAGTATAGAGGAATTGCACATATTTAACATATATTGGATCACTTGCCAACTGGGAGAGGGGATGGAGGATAGAGAAGGAAAAAAATTAGAATACAGGGTTTTATAGGGGTGAATATTGAAAATTATCCATGAATATATTTTGAAAATAAAAAGCTTTAATAAAAAAAAGAAAAAAAATTGGGGGTCTGTTGGGGCTGCTAAAAGGTGCAGTGTATAGAACTCTGGCCCTAAGGTCAGGAGGAACTGAATTCAAGTTCTGCCTCAGACACTTAACACTTCCTGTTGTGTGAGACTGGGCAAGTGGGACCTCAATTCAAATCAGCCTTCAGGTACTTGATACTTAGCTGTGTGACTCTGGGCAAGTAGAAAAAAGTAGGAGGCAATCAGGCTTAAGTGACTTGCCCAGGTTCACACAGCTAAGTGCCTGAGGCAGAATTTGAATTTAGGTCCTCCTGACTCCAGGTCCCATTTCACCATCTTGCTGTCCCTTGTTTGATTTTTTTTTGTTATCTTTGATACCTATCTCAATGCCTGAATCTAGTGGTATTTAATAAATGCTTATGAAAAGTTAAGTGGTACAGTGGATAGAGTGCTGGACTGGAAGTCAGGTAGACCTACATCTACTACTTAGTAGATACTGAATTCTGGGCAAGTTATTTAACTCTGCCTGTTTCCTCATCTCTGAAATAGAGGTGACAATAGACCCTACCTTCTTTTTTATTTTATTTTATTAATACCTTTTATTTGCAAAACATATGCATGGGCAATTCTTCAACTATTAACCCTTACAAAGCTTTCTGTCAAATTTTTCCTCCTACTCCCCACCCCTCCCCTAGATGGCAGGATATCCAATACATGTTAATTATGTTAAAATACTTAAGAAATCGGATATATGTATACCTATTTCCACACATCATTTTTGTGCAGGAGAAATCATATCTACAAGAAAGAATAATCCGATAAAGGAAATACAATACAAGCAAACATCAATCAAGAGCCTGAAAATGTTATGTTGTGGTCCACATTTCACATCCTTCTCTCTGGGTGTATATGGCTTTCTTCACTGAACAATTGGAACTGGTTTGAAGCATTTCATTGTTGAAGAGAGCCATGTCCATCAGAATTGATCATCATATAGTATTGTTGTTGCCGTGTATAATGTTCTCCTGGTTCTGCTGATTTCACTCAGCATCAGTTCATGCAAGTCTCTCCAATCCTCTCTGAAATCCTCCTGTTGGTCAT
This sequence comes from Myrmecobius fasciatus, assembly GCA_023553655.1. NCBI lineage: Eukaryota > Metazoa > Chordata > Mammalia > Dasyuromorphia > Myrmecobiidae > Myrmecobius > Myrmecobius fasciatus. The sequence continues at coordinate 8,608 of JAJPUD010022486.1, read as the reverse complement.
TTCTTACAGAACAATAATATTCCATAACATTCATATACCATAATTTATTCAGCCATTCTCCAATTGAAGGGCATCTATTCAATTTCCAGTTTCTAGCCACTACAAAAAGGGCTGCCACAAACATTCTTGCACATGTGGGTCCCTTTCCCTCCTCTAAGATCTCTTTGGGATATAGGCCCAGTAGAAACACTGCTGGGTCAAAGGGTATGCATAGTTTGATAACTTTTTGAGCATAGCTCCAAATTGCTCTCCAAATGGTTGGATCCATTCACAGTTCCACCAACAATGCATCAGTGTCCCAGTTTTCCCACATCCTCTCCAACACCTGTCATTATCCTTTCCTGTCATTTTAGCCAATCTGACAGGTGTGTAGTGGTACCTCAGAGTTTAGACCCTACCTTCTGACGTCAATCTGTAAGGATCAAATGAGACAATATTTATAAAGTGCTTTATAAATCTTGGGGTTCAATTTTTTATTTATTATTATTAAACTGGCTAGGTAGTATTGGGGAATAGGGCTTCATGTAATTTCATTAATTAAATTATTATTAAATGCCTATTATGTGAAGAAATACACAGATGAGCTGTGTATTTGCCTTTGCAAGCCAAGTGAGATATATTGGCAAAAGAATTGACCTTCAAGTAAGAAAAGACTTACTTCAGGTCCCCTCTCAGATATATAGTGACTGTGTCACTCTCTAAATTCTCTAAAGTAACTCTCTAAGACTAGTTACAAGGAAGGTGCTAATCTATTGTTAGAAGGAACTTCCTCATCTGGGAGTTTCCTATGCTGTGAAGTGACAGATCCCTTCCCTAGCCCCTGAAAGAGCTTGAATTTCTACTTCTGAATAGAAATGGTTGGACTAGATTGTTTGGAAGGTTCTTCCCAGCCTGGACACCCTAACTCCAAGGTTCTATGGTTTTTTCTTACTCTAACATTCCATTTTCTGTGATCTAAACTCCCTTTCTTAGAGATATTCTATATGTTTAGTTTCCTTTCCACTCACATTTTCCATTCTGTGTTCTAAGGAGACTCCCACTCATTCAGTCCACAAGCATTTAATAAATACTTACTATATATCAGGTGTTGTAGGTAAATTCCTGAAGAAAATTAATACAAAAGTGATAGGGCCTGTACTCTTGAGGAGTTTACATTCTTCTGGTTCAACATTGTGTTCTATGTCCTAAGGTTATTACCAGTTCTAAATCCTATTATTCCTATTTATATTGTGGGGAATGCTTAAAAGTCAGAGAAAGTTTGGAAATTGCTGATATGAGAGATTAGCATAACTCCCCAAATTCTTCTTGGGGGAAGAAGCATAGGGCATTCAGAGGTTCAAAGTGACTGATACAGAGAAGAGAAAGGGACCAAGAGCCCAGATAATCAGAGTGTAAAGAATGGAGAATTGCCTCCAGTATTCGGTAAATTTTACAGAGAAGAGAGAATCCCAAAGGACTAATTAATAGGCTTTAGCAAAGAAGGGTGAGAGTGGAGGGGACATGTCTGTCAATACAGGTTTTGCACTATTTTACACTTGCTCAGGAAATTTTTCTATCAAGATGAGCTCAGGTTTGTTTTGCTTTTTTTTCTTTTCAGAAAAAAACAAAAACAAAAAAACCCAGCCTCCTGCCCCTGCCCTGTGTCCCTCCCCCCATTTTATTGGCTTTTTTTGACATGATATTTATATTCCAAGATTTTTTCCCTTCTAGAAAATCTCCTTTGTCACCAAGTAAAAGAGTAATAGAAAACTACTACAGAGACTTTGAGGGTGGGTACAATATGTAGTAATGATGGTCCCTCACTCTTCTTCAGAGGAGATAAGTGCTTTATCATTTGTCTTTTGGAACAAATTCTGTTCACTCACTCCCTTTCCTCTGAATTCAGTGGATTTTTATTATTGCCATCATTTCTATTCTTGTAGTCCTTGCATATCTTTTGTCCCAAGTTCTGCCTTCTTTGTTCTGCTTCAATACAGATATGTCTTCCTGGGTTTCTCAATTCCTCATGGTTGTTGCAATTTATGACATAATAACAATTTATTTCATTCATGTACCACAATTTGTCCAACCATTCCCCAATCAATTGGTACCCAATCTGTTTTTAGGATTTTGAGCTTTGTTTGTTTTTTGGATTACCACAAAAGGTTCTATAACTACAAGACTTTAGTCTGACCTCAGCTGTCAGCTCAAATTACACTTCTGTGGGAAGCCTTTCCTAGTCCCACCAATGTTTAGTGTTTTCCCTCAAAGGTTATCTTCCAACTATTGTATCTATGGCTCGTATGTACCTAATTATTAACACCTTATCTCTTTTATTAGAATCTAAGTCCTTTTAGGGCAGGGACTGCTTTTTCCTTTATTTGTAATCCCAAAACTTAGCACAATGCCTAGCAACATAGTAAGCCCTTAATAAATGCTTCTTGACAGAATTACCTAAGGGATATAAACAACCTTATAAATTTTCTAAAATTAATTCAAAATTGTTTTCCAAATGATTTTACCAATTTACAATTCTACCAAAAGTGCATTAATGTGTCTGCCTTCCCTGAATCCTTCAAATGCTATTTCTGTCTTTTTTTCATCTTTGCCAATTTGATGGACATGAAGTGACATCTCAGAGTTCTGATTTAATTTCTTCATAGAGACTTGGAGCACCTTTTTTTTTCATTAAGTTGTTGGCAGCTTGCAATTCTTGTCTTGAAAATTGTTGTTATCCTATGCCCAACGGACTATCAAACTGTGATCCAGCAGTATCACTACTGGCCTGTGTCCCAAAGAGATAATAAGAAAGGGAAAAAGACCCATATGTGCAAAAATGTTTCTAGCAGTCTTTTTTGTGCTGCAAGGAACTGGAAATTGAAAATATATCCATCAGTTAGGGAATGACTGAATAAATTATGGAATATAAAGGTGATGGAATATTACTATTCTATAAGAAATGAAGAACAGGTGGATTTCAGAAAAGTCTGGAAAGACTTATGTGAACTGATTCTGAGTGAAGTGAGCAGAACCGGGAGAATATTGTATAGAGTAATAAGCAGATTATGTGATGATCAGTTGTTGTGACCTTGGCTCTTCTCAACAATGCAATGATTCAAGGCAATTTCAACAGATTTGGGATGGAAAATGTCAGTCACATTCAGAGAGAGAAGTGTGGAGACTGAATATGGATGGAAGCATAGTATTTTTACCTTTGTTTATTTGTTTTTTTTCCTATGGTTTTTTCCCCCTTTGGATCTGATTTTTCTTGCACAACATGACAAATATGAAAATATGTTTCAAAGGATTATACATATTTAATATATCAGATTGTTTGCTGTATTGGGAGGGGTAAGGGATGGAGGGATGAAAATTTAGAATACAAAGTCATAAAAATGAATGTTGAAGACTATCTTTACATGGATTTGGAAAAATATTTTTAAAAAGAACATTGCTCTTATCCTTTGACTACAACTTAACTACTGGAGAATTTAGTTTAGTTTTTTTTTGTTTCATTATTAATTTTTTAAAATTTCCTCTTAGTTTTACATATTTGTCCTCTCAATCTTTCTATTTTTTTTTCCCTCTCAATCTTTCTAAAAGTCCCTTTGCAGCCCCTGAAAGATCCTCTCAATGAGTTCTGGGTCTGAGACTGGAAACCAACATTTTATGGCAAGAGACAACTTTTCCTTCCTTTTGTTTTAGTTTCCTTGAAAGTGGAAAAAGTTATCTGGCCTTAGGATTAGGATCTCAACTCCAGAGAAAAACCATCTAGCTTAAAGCTAGCAAGAGGTAGGAGAGTCCAGCTGGGACTTTCTGGAATGACTTCTCAGAGAAATCTCACATGATCTTGATCTGATTTGGGGAAGGCACCCAGGGTCCATGATGGGCTTCCCTTACAGAGTAGCTGGACATAGGACTGGGCACACCAAATGGCAGAGAGAGACAATTGTTGGGTCATGTCCAATTATTCATGACTTGATTTGGGGGTTTTCTTGGCAAAGACACTGGCAGAGTTTACCATTTCCTTTTCTTGTTCATTTTACAGATGAAGAAACTGAAGCAAACAGGTTTAAGTAACTTGCCCAGGGTTATACAGCTAGTAAGCATCTGAGATTATCCAATAAGCCTTTTGGAAATCTACACCAAGAGACCACTAGTAAAATCTTATTGGATAAATGATAGACTAAATGTACTTCACACATAAAAATTAACCATGTCTCATTTCCCCCAGTCACTTCCCCTACTGCACAAATTCCAAACTCCCTTCTCTTCCCAGGAGAAAGTCCCAGAAACATTAGGATCTAGTGGCAGTGAGGGCAGGCTGCCTGACCTCTCTTTGCCCTGCTTCTCTAGGACCATCCCAGAGGCTGATGACCAGGACTCTTACTATCTCAAGGATACTTTTCCTCCAAAATCTTCTTCCTACCCTGGTAACTTCCTACTATCTTCCTTCTGACCTTTTTCACCTCTACTTTAGACACACTTTTCTCTCTCAGGCTTGCACATTTGGATACCTTCATTACCTCCTCAAAAGTCAAACCTTGGGGGCAGCTAGGTGGCGCAGTGACTAGAGCAGCAGCCCTAAAGTCAGGAGGACCTGAGTTCAAATCTTGCCTCAGACACTTAACACTTCCTAGCTGTGTGATCTTGGGCAAGTCACTTAATCCCAATTGCCTCAGGGGGAAAAAAGTCAAACCTCAAAATATGCATGAAAATGTGTTTATTTGTGTATAAAAAATGCTAGGAAACCATGTATTATTTCAAGTGTGAGAGATTGTGACTGAGTGAATATGTGATTGTACATGTATATGATTGGGAGGATCTGTGATTTGGGGCCAGTCAGGCAGTCTACTGCTAGCCTGTAAAGTGCTTACAATATGCCAGGCATTGGGATTAGTACTGGGGATACAAAGAAAGGCAAAAAAGCCCCCTTGGTAAATGATCTCATTGGGCTAATGAGGGAGACAAGGGAAAACTCACCACATACGGGTAAGCTACAGGCAGGATCAGCTGGGTATGTTCTCAGAGAGAAGGCACAAGGGCAGGAGGACTGGGAAAGGCTTCTTGTGGAAGGTCAGATTTTAGGTAGAACTTGAAGGAAGCTAGGAAGCCAGGAGGCAAAGTAAAAAAGCATAGGGAACAGTGGGTGAAAATGTTTCGGAGAAGAGAGGTTGTCTTCAAGGAACAATGTCACTAATGTCACCAGATCACAGAGTAAATGATGGGGAAGGAGTCCTCTTATCCTAGAAAGGTGAGGATAGGTTACAAAAGGCTTTAAAGGCTAAAGAGAGGATTTATATTTGATCTGCAAGGCAATAGGGAGCCATTGAAATTCATTTTTTTAAATTGGTAATGGGGAAGGGTATGGTCAGAGCTGAGTTTTAGGAAGATCAATTTGACTGCTGAATGGAGAATGGGTTGGAAAGGGGAGAATCTTGAGTCAACCAGGACGTTATTACAATAGTCTAGGTATGTGGTAATGAGGACCTGAACTAGGATGGGGGCAGCTAGGTGGCGCAGTGGTTAGAGCACCAGCCCTGAAGTCAGGAGGACCTGGGTTCAAATCTGGTCTCAGACACTTAACATTCCCTAGCTGTGTGACCCTGGGCAAGTCA
>JAJPUD010022485.1:0-21345 GCA_023553655.1 Myrmecobius fasciatus | reverse complement strand
TGGGGGGTGGGGGGAAGGAAAGGAAAAGCTTGGGAAAAAAAAAGTTTTTTTGCAAAGGTCAATGTTGAAAGGTCACTCATATGTTTTGTAAATAAAAAGCTTTATAAAAAAAAAAAAAGAAACATTTCATTGTTGAAGAGAGCCATGTCCATCAGAATTGATCATCATATAATATTGTTGTTGCCATATACAATGATCTCCTGGTTCTGCTCATTTCACTCAGCATCAATTCATGCAAGTCTCTCCAGGCCTCCCTGAAATCTTCCAGCTGGTCATTTCTTACAAAGCAATAATATTCCATAATATTCATATACCATAATTTATTCAGCCATTCTCCAATTGAAGGGCATCTATTCAGTTTCCAGTTTCTAGCCACTACAAAAAGGGCTGCCACAAACATTCTTGCACATGTGGGGCCCTTTACTTCCTTTATGATTTCTTTGGGATACAAGCCCAATAGAAATGCTGCTGGGTCAAAGGGTATTCCCAGTTTGATAATTTTTGAGCATAGTTCCATATTGCTCTCCAGAATGGCTGGATCCGTACACAGCTCCACCAACAATGCGTCAGTGTCCCAGCCTTCCCACATCCCCTCCAAAATTCATCATTAATTTTTCCTGTCATTTTAGCCAATCTGACAGGTGTGTAGTGGTACCTCAGGGTTGTCTTGATTTGCATTTCTCTGATCAATAGTGATTGGAGCACCTTTTCATATGACTACAAATAGTTTTAATTTCCTTCTCTAAAAATTGTCTGTTCATATCATTTGACCATTTATCAATTGGAGAATGGCTTGAATTTTTATAAATATGAGACAATTCTCTATATATTTTAGAGATGAGACCTTTATCAGAACCCTTAAATGGAAAGATGATTTCCCAATTTATTGCTTCCCTCCTAATCTTGACTGCATTGGTTTTGTTTGTACAAAACTTTTTTTAACTTAATATAGTCAAAGTTATCTATCTGGTTTTCAAGTAAGAGTTCCAGTTCTTCTTTGGACATAAATTTATTCCATCTCCATAGGTCTGAGAGGTAAACTATATTACGTTCCTCTAATTTACTTATAGTATCACTCTTTATATCCAGATCATGAACCCATTTAGATCTTATCTTGGTATGTGGTGTTAGATGTGGGTCAAGCCCTAATTTCTTCCACACTACTTTCCAATTTTCCCAGCAGTTTTTGTCAAATAGTGAGTACTTATCCCAGAAGCTGGGATCTTTGGATTTATCAAAGACTAAATTGCTATAGTTATTGCCTAGTTTGTCTTGTGATTCTATCCTATTCCACTGATCGACTACTCTATTTCTTAGCCAGTACCAAATGGTTTTGATGACCACTACTTTGTAATATAGTCTTAGATCTGGTACAGCAAGTCCACCATCATTAGCCTTTTTTTTTTTATTAATTCTCTTGAAACTCTTAACATTTTCTTCTTCCAAATGAATTTTGCTACTATTTTTTCTAGATCTGTAAGATAATTTCTTGGGAGTTTGATTGCTATGGCTCTAAATAATAAATTAGTTTGGGTAGTATTGTCATTTTTATTATATTTGCTTGGCCTACCCATGAGCATTTTATGTTTGTCCAATTGACTAGGTCTGCTTTTATTTGTGTGGAAAGTGTTTTGTAGTTTAGTTCATATAGTTCCTGACTTTCTCTTGGCAGATAAATTCCCAATTATTTTATACTATCAACAGTTATTTTGAATGGAATTTCTTTTTCTATTCTTGCTGCTGAACTTTATTGGTAATATATAAAAATGCTGATGATTTATGTGGACTTATTTTGTATCCTGCAACTTTGCTAAAGTTGTGAATTATTTCTAGTAATTTTTTGTTGAGTGTTTAGGGTTCTCTAAGTATATCATCATTTCATCTACAAAGAGTATTAATTTGGTTTCCTCATTACCTACTCTAATTCCTTTAATCTCTTTTTCTTCTCTTACTTCCAAATCTAACATTTCTAAGACAATATTAAATAATAATGGTGACAGGGGCAGCCTTGTTTCACTCCTGATCTTATTGGGAATGATTCTAGTTTGACTCCATAACATATGATGCTTGCTGAAGGTTTTAAGTAGATACTACTAATCATTTTAAGGAAAAGCGCACTTATTCCTATACTCTCCAGTGTTTTTAATAGGAATGGGTGTTGGATTTTATCAAAGACTTTTTCTACATCCATTGAGATAATCATATGTTTTTTGTTAATTTGGTTATTAATATAATTGATTATGCTAATAATTTTCCTAATATTGAACCAGCCCTGCATTCCTGGTATAAATCCTACTTGGTCATGGTTTATTATCCTGGGGAATGCTTTCTGTAATCTCATTGCTAAAATCTTATTTAAAATGTTTGCATCAATATTCATTAGGGAAATGGGTCTATAGTATTCTTTCTCAGTTTTCTCCCTACCTGGTTTAGCTATCACAACCATATCTGTGTCATAGAAGGAATTTGGTAGTACACCTTCTTTCCCTATTTTTACAAATAGTTTATATAGTATTGGGATTAATTGTTCTTGGAATGTTTGGTAAAATTCAGAAGTAAATCCATCTGGCCCTGGAGATTTTTTTCTTAGGGAGTTGATTAATAGCTTGTTCTATTTCTTTTTCCAAAATGGAGCTATTTAAATTATTTATTTCCTCTTCTGTTAACTTAGGCCAACTATATTTTTGTAGATATTTCTCCATTTCATTTATGTTATCAAATTCATTGGCATAAAGTTGGGCAAAGGAACTCCTAATTATTGCTCTAATTTCCTCTTCATTGGAGGAAAGTTCTCCCTTATCATTTTTGAGACTAACAATTTGATTTTCCTCTTTCCTTTTTCTAATCAAATTAACTAAAGGCTTATCTATTTTGTTGGTTTTTTCATAAAACCAACACTTAGTCTTATTTATTAATTCGATAGTTTTCTAATTTTCAATTTTATTGATCTCCCCTTTAATTTTCAGAATTTCCAATTTGGTATTTAATTGAGGGTTTTTAGTTTGGTCTTTTTCTACCTTTTTAAATTTTAAGCCCAGTTCATTGATCTTCTATTTCTCTGTTTTATGCAAGTAAGCATTTAGAGATGTAAAATTACCCCCTTATAACCGCTTTAGCTTTGTCCCACAAATTTTGGTGTGTTGTCTCATTATTGTCATTCTCCTTGATGAAATTATCAATTGTGTCCATAATTTGCTTTTTCACCCATTCATTCTTCAGGATTAGATTATTTAATTTCCAATTAACTTGTGGTCTTTTTTCTCCTGGCCTTATATTACATGTGAGTTTTATTGCATCATGATCTGAGAAGGATGCATTTACTATTTCTGCTTTTCTGCATTTGATTTTGAGGTTTTTATGCCCTAACACCTGATCAATTTTCATATAAATTCCATGAACCCCTGAGAAAAAAAGTATACTCCCTTCTATCGCCATTCAGTTTCCTCCAGAGATCTATCATACCTAACTTTTCTAGCCTTTTGTTTACCTCCCTAACTTTTCTTATTTATTTTGTGATTTGATTTATCTAATTCTGAGAGAGTAAGGTTGAGATCCCCCACTAGTATAGTATTACTATCTATTTCTCCTTGCATCTCTGTTAGTTTCTCCTCTAGTAATTTGGATGCTATAGCACTTGGTGCATATATGGTTAGTATTGATACCGCTTCATTGTCTATGGTACCCTTTAGAAAAATATAGTTTCCTTCCTTATCTCTTTTAATTAGATCTATTTCTGTTTTTACTTGATCTGAGATAAGGATTGCTACCCCTGCCTTTCTTTGTTCACCTGAAGCATAGAAGATTCTGCTCCAGCCCATTACCTTCACTTTGTATGTATCTCCATGTTTTAGATGTGTTTCTTGTAAACAACATATTGTAGGATTCTGGGTTTTAATCGAGTCTGCTACCCACTTCCATTTTATGGGAGAGTTCATCCCATTCACATTCACAGTTAAAATAACTATATCTGTATTCCCTGCCATTTTATTTACCCAGAGTTATGATTTTATCTTCCCTTTCCCCTCTCTCCCTTCCCCCCTCCCCAGTACTTTATTTTTGATGACCACCTCCCTCCAACAGTCCTCCCCCCTTTAGAACCTCTCCCACCCCTTTATACCTTTCTCCTAATCCTTCTATTGTCTATCCCTTTCCTTTCCTCCTTTCCCTCCCACCTTCCCACAAGGAGGGTCAGGCCTTTCTTTGAAGCCAAATGTGTCTGTTATACTCTTTTAGAGTCCAATCTAATGAGAGTAAGGTTTACACAATACTCATCGCCCTCCCTTCTTTCCCTCAATTATATTAGATCTTCTTTGTCTCTTTATGAGATTTTTCCTTATTTTACCTCCTTTATTTTTACTTTATTTTGCCTCCTTCCCCCCCCCCCCCTTTTTTTTCAGTATGGTATCCCTTCCACCTCTAATTTCTTTTCCAATATTATCAAAGAAAATCGAAGAGAAGAAGAGAAAATCAAAGAAATCAAAGAAAACCCCATTCTTTAAGGGGGTATAGTAGAAATATAGTTCTCGAGTTCTTTCCTTTTTACTTTTTTATGCTTCTCTTGAGTTCTGTATTTGGAGGTCAAATTTTTTGTTCAGATCTGTTCTTTTCATTAGAAATAGGTGAAATTCTCCTGTATGATTGAATGACCATCTTCTTCCCTGGAAGATGATGCTCATTATAACTGGATAACATATTCTTGGCTGTAATCCAAGTTCTTTTGCCTTTTGGAATATCTCATTCCAGGCCCTTTGATCCTTTAAGGTGGAAGGTGACAGATCTTGTGTAATTCTAATTACAGTTCCTCAGTATTTGAACTGTTTCTTTCTAGCTACTTGCAATATTCTTTCCTTGGTGCGATAGTCCTGAAATTTAGCCACGATATTCTTTGGGGTTTGAATTTTGGGGTCTCTTTCAGGAGGTGATCGGTGAATTCTTTCAATGCCAATTTTGCCTTCTGATTCTAAAACATCAGGGCAATTCTCTTTCATGATTTCCTGGAAGATAGCATCAAGGTTCTTTTTTTCATCGTGGCTTTCAGGGAGTCCGATAATCCTTAGATTGTCTCTCCTGGATCTGTTTTCCAAGGCAGTTGTTTTTCCTAGGAGATATTTCATATTTTCTTCTATTTTTTTCATTTTTTTTGTTTTTGTTTGACTGATTCTTGAAGTCTTATTCAGTCATTTACTTCTATTTGTTCAATTTTAATTTTTAAAGTATTATTTCCTTCAGTTATCTTTTTTAGCTCCTTTTGTAGCTGGCCAATTGAATTTTTTGGTTCAATGCCTTCTTTTTCCATTTTGCCAATTTTATTTTTCAGTGAATTGTTGTCTTTTTCCAATTCACCAGTTTTGTTTTTCAGTGAATTGTTTTTTTTCCAATTCACCATTTTTATTTTCCAGTGAATTGGTGATTTTTTCCAATTCACCATTTTTATTTTCCAGTGAATTGGTGATTTTTTCCAATTCACCAATTTTGCTTTTCAGTCAATTGTTTTCTTTTTCCAATTCACCAGTCCTGTTTTCCAGTTTTTCACATCTCTTTTGCAGGGCTATATTTCCTTCTTTCACTGCTCTCAATTTATTTCCCCATTCTTCTTCCACCTCTCTTTTGAGATTCTTTATGCAATCTTCCAGGTAAGCCTTCTGAAAAGAAGACCAGCTTAAATCTGCCTTTGTGGCTTCATCTGGGATTGTTTTAAGGATCTCATCATCTGAGGTCTGCCTTACTTTCTCTCTGTAGAAGCTGTCTATGGTGAGAGCTCTCTTCTGCTTTTTGCTCATGATTTTGAGTGAGGTATCAGTCATCAGCAGGGAATTCTGCCGCAGTTGCAAATTGCCCTGGGGCAGTTTGCCGAGTTGACTTCCAGTCTGAGGCTGGTCTGCTAGATCTGCATTATGACCACACTTTCAGCTGCTCTCAATTCACTCTTTACCAAAGGCAGATCTGCTAAAGCACCTGCCTGCAAGCAGTGTAAAGTGGCCCAGGCGTCTCCCAGGGACTTCCTGGGTGCCTTAAATCTGCCACTCTCTCACAGCCCGACTTCCCCCCCTCCCCCCAGTGCTGGCGTCTCATCGCGGCCAGCTGCTGATTCCTCTGAGACTAACCTTCTCCGGAGTTTTTTCAAAGTAGATATTTGATAGAAGTGCATTGTAGTCCAAATGTTTGATGGCGCCCTCACTCCAGAACCAGTTCAGAGGCTCAATTTGTCTGGGTCTGAGGGAAGGTCTCAGGAGCTCACAGAGAATGCTGTCTGCAGTTCGCCATCTTGACTCCCATCTAACCTTTTTTCTTCTCCACATCCTCTTCACTTTCTTCTACGTGACTTTTTCCCTCTTTTCACTCTTCCAAAATACACACAAAATACTCTCCCTTAATCCCTGGATTCCATAATCCATTCACAAAGCCATCTCTTATCTCTTGTCTTTAAGTCGACTACTTCTATATATTTTATTCTTTTTTTTCTTTAAACGACTCCTCTCCATTCCACCTACTTCAAAACTTTAAACTTTCTGATTCACAATATAGTGAACAGTCAAATAACTTCATAAAACTAACACACATGTTTAGCATGACAAAGTTTAAAGCATAACTTACAATGCTTACAAATTATCTAAAATCTTTCAAAAGGTAACCTAAGTTACCAGAACTTTTAAAAACAAACTATTATTAAACTGACTCAAATCAAATAAAGCTTTTAGAAATTTCTCTTTCAATAATAAAAAGCCAATTATTCAAACAAATTCCTAAGATCTCATATCCAGAATAAACAGATTTAACATGCACAAAGCAACAATATTATTTTCCACAGTTTCAGAATTTAAAAACTAAGTTGCCAAAAATTCAATAGACCAATAAACCAAAAAGAACATTGCTTTTTCCCACTTAAGGAAATTTTTTTAAAATCCCAATTAAACGTTGCAAACGAACTGGATTACGATTTGGTTGTATATATATATATGTATGTGTATATATATGCATATATATATATACACACACACACACATATATATATATATATATATATATATATATTTATATACACATATACATACTTACTCAAATCCCTAGATTTCTCAGGGGGAAAAAACTTTTCTGCCAGATTCAAAAGTCTTATTGCTTTACTTACAAATTAGTGCAACAGATAAAAAATTTAGAAAGCAATTGTTATACTCGGCACAGTTGCAACATTGAAATAACCAGTTCTTAAAAATTGTTCTTAAAACTTTAACAGAGCTCTTCAACCAACAACACAGACAGACAAATCACACAGCACACAGAACACATATAACCAGATCCAGAACCAGATGTGCCTTAAGACACCCAGGACCGTCAAACGGTGTTCCGTGAAGGCCAGCAAGGGCATTTAACGGCGCGTCCAGCTTGCCACTTGCTATAGATACAGGAGTACTCACCAGACCAGACAAACAGCTGCAAAAAGAAAAAAATAACTAGGCAGCTGCAGGGGCCCTTCAGGATCCTATCAACCGGTACTGGCTTTTAGAATGCTTATGTGCCAATTTTGAGCCTAATTCAAAAATTTGGGTCTCACTCTCCTGGTCCCCAGGAAGAGATTACAAGAAACCAGGGCTGAGGAACATCATCTCACTGGCCATCCCCTGGAATCTGTAACCTCACTGCCCTCCAGGGAGAGGGACTGGGTGTCAGACTGAGCCAAAGGCATATCTCGGTGGAACCTCCAAGTGAGATAGCCCAGGCAAGAAAATACAGGACAGCCGACATAATTAGAATTTTGAGAGCCTTTATTAGGGACTGGACCCTCTAGTAGAATCCAGCCGACTGAACCCTCTAGTAGAGTCCAGCTGACTGAACCCTCTAGTAGAGTCCAGTCTTGAGCCTTGGGAGGAGCACACCTTTAAAGACGGTGGCTACTCCCTAGGTTACATTTGACCTTAAACATGACATCTCGGTTACAATGGGGCGATAACAAGATATGGGAAATACAGTGGAAAACACCTATATGCATTGACTGTAGACCAGACTTAGATAGGCAAAACATTTTTCAGGTATTCAAAAGACTTTTGGCCCACCAGATATTTCCAGAGAGATTCCAAGGCCTTATGACCCAAATGTCCTGAGAGATTCCAAAGCCCTATAACCCAGATGTGGGGCCCAGTCTTCTGTCCATTTCAACTCTTCCATTAGCATCTTTATCCAAATGATATAGGCACTGGTCTAACCATTAGAATTGCTCTCCTGAGCTCCAACTCTGCTTTATCAACTGCCTTTTAGATCTTTTCAAATGGATGTCACATAAATATCTAAAGTAAAACATATCTAACAATCTATTTGCCTCAAAACTCACCCCTCTTGAAATTTTCTATATCTATCTTCTCTGAAAGTATTATTTTTGCAGTCACCCAGTTATACAATATTGGAGTTATACTTGACTTTTTGCTTTCATTCATACCCCATATGCCATCATTTACCAATTTTTATATAGATTCTAACTTCACATCTTTTCCACTATACCATTCATATTACTATTACCTTTCACTTTAATTACTGCATTTGTTGTCTAAACAATCTCTTGACCTCAAATCTCTCTCCTCTCTAATCCATCTGTCACCCAGCCAAATGATATTCCTAAAATACAAGTTTGTTATTTCTCTTCTCTATTCTCCCTAGGGGCTTCCTATTAACATTAGAATAAAATGCAAACTTCTATGTTATTTAAAATTATATATGAGTCAATCCTATCAATTGTAGGTATATGTAAAACAGAAACAAAGCTGATCCAAGGTTTAAAATTAAGATGAAGATGCTTAAAACTGGGGAAAGAGTGGGACCAGGAACATAATTATAGAAGATGATTCTTGAGCTAAGTCTTGAAGGAAGTAAGGATTAAATGAGGGATAGCTGGTTAAAAAGGAGAGATGTGAGCTCAAAGATCATATTTGAGGAATATCAAGGACAATACAGCCAATAAGCAAGAAACATCAATGAGAATAGTAAAGTTTGAGAGTTAGAAAGGTTCTAAGTTGTGAATAGTTTTAAATGTAAAACAGAAGAATTTACATTTGAACCAAGTAGTGATAAGGAAGCTCAGGAGTTTATTGAATGGGAAGAAGATTTGAGGGATGGATTGTGATGTTGGAAGACCTGAAGTTTTGTAAAACTACTAGACAAAGTAAATATGCATTGTAAATTTCTGAGAAGTATGCAAGAAGGAAATCTATAGTATAAGGAATTTAAAAATTAATGACTTCAAGAATGAATTTTAATTTGCTTTTAGAAAAACCTTTTAAAATGATTTTAATATTTTGTAGGGGTTGAACAGTTATGGTAATACTTTCTCTTTGTCTTAAACGATGATAACAAATCAGGTATCCATCAACCTCAACCATCCAAAAGAAGTCTGAGATCTAAAACTTAAGCAAAAAAAAAAAAAAAAAAAAAAAAGGACTAAAAAACACAAACATACACACAAACACACACAAAATTACATGTGGTGCATTGAAGGGAAGATGCTTCAGTCTCTCTCAGGATCTATTTGCTTCTATTTTACACAGCTTTCAAAAACATATTTACTAAATTGAACTGATTTCTACTATAACTCAAGGTAGTAAAGGGACAAACTGATAAAATCTTATACACTGAAGTAAGAAAAGGCAAATAACAGGGGGATCAAGGGAGAAAAAGGGAAAAAAAATAAACTACCTAGAGGATGTGTTTGAGGTTTAGCACCAAATGATTAGATTTAGGAGAACAATTGTTGGGGTTTGGTCATGTGAAGGATTCACAATGGCAATTAGCTTTGACAAAAGTAGTCAAAAGCTAAGCTTATTTGAAGAGGTTACAGACAAAATGAAGAGATACCAGTAATGGTAAATATTAAATAGATTAGGGAGAACATATAACAATTAAGGAAGGAAAAGGCAAGTTCCCTACTGAAACCAAAATTAACCAAAAGAAAAGGATTATCCCCATGAGGTTGAAGTGTGTCTTAATTGACAGGCTAAATCCATAGAGGAGTTTTGTATTCCAAAGGAGTTAGCCATAAGAAGGTGAAAGACACCATGAATAGTGAAGGAGGAATGAGGAGAAAAATACCAGCAGGCAGAAAGCTGTGGTGGATTTAATACAAAAGGGACTCAGCAAAGATGGTGTGGGTCATCTTTAGGATTTATAGAGGAAATTTAACCTCAGGGGTTTTCATAACTTGGATTTCTGATTGGACACAGCAAGGTGGGACTACCCAGGACCTTCCACAGAAGGTAGGGCTGTAAGCTTAAATTGATCCTCAACAGTCCCTTTCCGTCCTTGCCTCAGGGAGTAATTTTATCAGTACTTAGGCTCTCTAGGCCAACCTACCTAGAAACCCAGGAGTTCATCAGAGGAGATAAGATGGGTTCAAAAAAAAGGCATCTCTTTTGTATATAGAGAGAGTAAATGTTGTTTTACACCTCCATTACCTCAGAAGACATCATTGTCTTAAAAGTCCAATGCAATTATTATTGTTCATTATGAATACATTGAGTCATTAAGCAATAAAAGTACTTAGATTCATTATTTTCATTTTAAGAATTAAATGAATTGTGGAGCACATTTTATATAATTTAATATTTTTAAGCATTGAATAAGTTAATGGGATTGGTACTGTTTATTTGGAAAACTCACATATATGGCACAACTCATCCTTTAGTAATTCTGTATTGATGAGGTCTTATTATTTCATCTTCAATTTAAAAGGGGGAAGTTAGGGTGTATTACTTGGCTGTAAATGATTTAGTCAAACAAATATAAGAAACATTTCATAACCATAGATATCGTGAGTTTGAATTGGAATAAATCAATACTTTGGAAATCCCAACATAATCATAAAATGTAAATAAAACAAAACTACTGAGGTATGCCAGCATATGCCAGTCCTATTAGTTGAACAGGTAAGCAAAGAAACTGATGTACTTTGTGCCCAGGTAAGCAAAGTCATTGTGGAGAATGACTCCATTGTCTGGTGAATCTTAATTTAGATGTTTTTTTTTTGTTGTTGTTGCTGTTGTTGTTTTTTTCCCCAAGCAGCTGTCCTTCCAATGGTAAAATGGTAGCTTGCAAAACAAAAGCAAGCTTTGTCAACCTGAGACAACTTATTTGTATGCAAACATCCTAGGGACACTTTTGAAAAGCCTATTTAGAAGGATTCCTGATACTATGGGATATATATTCCTAGGAAAGGCAGAGGCAGCTGATAAATATCTGGAAACTTAGGTTCTAAACTGAACTCTGCCATCACCTGGCCTTATAATAATTACTTAACATACCTCAAATCACTTTGTTAGCTACTATTATCTCTTCTGTAAAATAAGTTGATTGCTTTGGATGACTTTTATTGTGCTTCCCAGTGATTACATTTTATGAGTCTAACAGGAAGGTCAAACTGGATGATACAACCAGAATAAAACATCTGGCTTGTCTCTTCCAAATTAGAACTCTTTGGATCTCCCATTACTTACGCCCCAACAATCCCCTCACCCACTAGTTTTCTTACTCTTTCTAATTCTCCAATTTTTCAACTCCTAACTTTCTATTTCCTCCCAAGATTTCTCATCTCACCAGAAGTGTCTCTACTCTTGATCCTTTCCCCAACTCACTATGAACGCACAAGACTTCTTTGTTTCAATTTTGTTCTCAGAAGCAGAATAGATTATAGGTACTAGCCTAGCCCAAAATCAAATGAGAGAACATATATTAGTGCATTTGTTTCTTTGAAAATGTAATTCCTATGCAAATTAAGACAACTCTGAGGTACCACTACACACCTGTCAGATTGGCTAAAATGACAGGAAAAGATAACGATGAATGTTGGAGGGGATGTGGGAAAACTGGGACACTAATACATTGTTGGTGGAACTGTGAACCGATCCAACCATTCTGGAGAGCAATTTGGAGCTATGCTCAAAAAGTTACCAAACTGTGCATACCCTTTGACCCAGCAGTGTTTCTACTGGGCCTATATCCCAAAGAGATCTTAGAGGAGGGAAAGGGACCCACCTGTGCAAGAATGTTTGTGGCAGCCCTTTTTGTAGTGGCTAGAAACTAGAAACTGAAGGGATGCCCATCAATTGGAGAGTGGCTGAATAAATTATGGTATATGAATGTTATGGAATATTATTGCTCTGTAAGAAATGACCAGCAGGACGATTTCAGAGAGGCCTGGAGGGACTTGCATGAACTGATGCTGAGTGAAATGAGCAGAACCAGGAGATCATCATACACAGCAACAACAGTATTACATGATGATCAATTCTGATGGACATGGCTCTCTGCAACAAAGAATTGTCTCAAACCAGTTCCAATTGTTCACTGAAGAAAATCATATACACCCAGAGAGAGGGAAATGAAATATGGACCACAATGTAATATTTTCATGATCTCTATTGACATTTGCTTGCATTATGTTGCCTTTCTCTTATTCTTTCTTTTTCTTGTAAATAGGATTTTTCTTGCATAACGTCTCAAGCATTTCAACATTATTAACATGTAGTGGATTTCCTGCCATCTAGGGGAGGGGAGGGGACTGGGGGTAAAATTTGTAATGGAAAGCTTTGTAAAGATCAATGTTGGGGAACTACCCATATATATGTTATACAATAAAAAGCTTTAATAAAAAAAAAAAGAAAATGTAATTCCTTAACGCACATTTCGTTCAATAAACAATGAGAAAATATCACAAATCTGGATTATCTAACTCATGTTGTCAATTTAATGAAGTTTTTGACAATAGAACGAGTTATTAGTGTGTATGTGAGGGAGGTAGATTGTCTCAGAAATCTGCATTGCTCCTATTAATACTTAGTACTTTTTAGTACTTAGTACTTGACGTGCTAAAATTGTTTTTGTTTTCTTGATGCTAAATTTAAAGTAAAAAATGTTGAGATTGGGAAGGGACCCCCAACGGTTGGGGTCACAAACTGGTGTCTCAAAAGAATTTGCAGGCTTGAGCCCATTTTCAAGTGAAGGGGGCAAAGTTGACATAATTGTAACACCAATTGAAGTGGTCTAAATTCCAAGAGAATTTATCTGTTGTGTCTCAGTTCCCCTCTCTCAATTTCCCTGAATTGTTATGCCTCAATTTCCCTGAATTGTTCTGTCTCAGTCTCCCTTGTGGCAACCCCCCCTTCCTAGCCATTAGGACTGAAATAATTGGGGCTAACATTCCAAAGAGTCATAAAGCTCCAGATGGCTTATCTCCAATCTTTGGGTATAACTTTCTGGTCTCAGACTCAGTGTCTCCTATCTCCTTATCAAAATTTATGATCTTTCCTCCATACCCCTAACCTGTCAGAACTGAATTTATGGTCTTTTCCTGGAACTTTTATCCCCCAGTGCTTTACTCCTCCTTCTGCCTTTGTTTCTCTGAGTCCTATAAGAGTCCCTGGAGCCCCTCACTCCTTGCTGGATACTTTGAGACAAGAATCCTATCCAGACAGCTGGCTAATACAGCTGCCAGTCCAAACTCTTCACTACTATCCATAAATTATTAATAATCTCTAATCTCTATACTGCCTCAGTTTCTCCCTGCATTGCATAGCAAAGAAACAGAAGCAAGGAGACACTTATCTAGTTCTTCATGTTATAGATATGCTAATCTTATGTCCCAGAGATAGAATCAAAGAGAGGTCTCTGGAATTTGACTATCACAGACTAATAGACTATCTATTTGACAGCCAGCAGTGAACTGAGAAGAGTTCTATTCACTATTGTCTCAGGAATTTGATTTGTGGGACTATCTGGGGGCCAGAAGACTTTAGAATCAGACAGATTCTAGATTTCTTAGATTGGATGTGTGAGGCTGCAGGGTCAGATTCTAAAGCCAGAAAACTTAGAATCACTGTCTTATTATTAGAATAGAAGCTCCCTAAGGTCAGGGGACTTCAAAATTATTGCTATCTCTCTTAGAAGCTATATTGCATCATTTCCCCTCTCAAACAGTTGTGCCCCAAATTCATTTGGGGCCAAGGGATGGAGATCTCATTTTCTGGAGTTGCTTCATGCTGATAAAGAGTGTAGAACTGCCCCTGTGTAGTGAGGTCCAGACTGAGGAGGGGAGGCTCTTGAAGATGGAGGCAGCAGCATTTAGAGAAGTGGTGGGTATCAGAGTCAGTTAGCCAGTGGTATTCAGGGTGAACAAATAGTTGGAAGTTCATAGCTTGGAATCTGGTGGAAACAAATCTATCAACAGGAATGTTAGTTCTCAGGTTATGAAAAAGCTTCAAGAAAGGTGTTAGGAATGGTGACATTTAGGAATGGGGCCTTTGCAAATAAAGCATCTGGTCACATATGTGGATTTCCTTGAGGATGCTGATGGCACACCCAACAATCCTGCCCATGGAGCTCCCTAAACTGACTAAGGAGTTATCTCTCCACTGGCAGGAGGCCACAGAGTGACACTGAGAGATCTGGAAAGAAAATACCATGAGCAAAGCTCTCATCCTCAGAATATTGTTAAAGGTACACCTGGAAAAAGTGGAAAATAACAAGAAAGAAAGAAAGGCTAGAGTAGGGGAGAGAAGGACACAGGCAATTTCATTCTTCTCTATCCAGTATGTGTCCAGTGTTTCCAGGAGTTCTGCCAAAGAGTAGCTTCAGGTCCTCTATGGGTTGACAGGAAAATTCAGGATTGTCTGAGGAAGAAGAAGTAACAAGAATAGCACTTTTATTTCTAGAAACATGAGTCCAGTTGGGGAAATCTTCAAATTTGCACCCAATTCTCTGCAGTCTCCAGGCAGAGTTTAGTAAGGACTCGAGGGTATTCATTTTCTCCATCTTCCCAGAAGACTGGAGGTGATAAGTAATCTTTAAGTGCCTCAGCCATCTTTTGAGTTATTTGAGAAGTGAAGGCTCGGCCATTGTCCTTCTACAAAGAGCTGCGCAGGCCCCAAAAAAGTTCTAGCTGGCTGGCCCCTGGGATTAGAAGCTGGCCTGAGGATGGTTGAAATCATTCAAAGGGGAAAAGTGTGTACCCCTTTCTGAGCTATATGAAGGGGTGTAAGGATCAGGGAGCTGGGGAATTAAAGGTGCCATGATCAAGGGCAAATAAACAGCAGCCTGGGCAGCTGAATCTGCAAGCCTGCTCCCCTTAGCCTGATGTGAATCTCCCTTCTGGTATCCTTTAAAAAACATGAATCTCTTTAGATTCATGGACAGCTTGCAATAGCTATAGAATTTTCTTTGCATATTTAATAGGAGAATTTTTTGCTGTCAAAAGTCCTTTTTTTTCTTTATAGCCCCATGAATGGGTGAAATGTGAAAAGCCTATTTGGAGTCTGTATAGATGTTCACTCTCATTCCTTTCCCTAATTCCAAAACCTCAGTAAGGGCAATGAGTTCAGAAGTGCTGGGATGGGGGTGGAAGGCTTAGCCTCCAAGGAACTATTGAGGGTCACCACAGAATAACCTGTCTTCCTTTCCTTATTAAATAATGGTTCAGGTGGTGATTAACTAATTGTAGATAATGTTGGACCTTTAGCTAAAGAGACTTCATAACCCTATGTGGAGGGTGGAGGCCTGGAAGTTAAGGGCTTATATGGCTGCAGTCATTGAAGCTTCTCAAGTGGGTTTGCAGATCAAGATATCATCTACATACTGTATAGCCAGGGTCTGTCCAAGTATATCAAAGCTGTCATGGAGTCCTGAGCTACCCCCATGTTAGGAACATGACTGTCCATGTTTCTTGGTGAGTGGTTACATTCCCCTGGATTTGCCCCTTCAAAGGCAAAAAGAAATTGTGAATCTTTCTGCAATGATATTCAAAAGAAAGCCTCTTTAAGATCTAAGGTAGAGGATGGGGGGGAGAGGCAGAGCCAAGATGGCAGAGTGAAAATGTGACTCTCTGCATCCTCCTCTGATCTTCTATCAAATCAACAATAAAATAAGCCTCTGAACTGATCTTCAAATCAACGAATCCAGAAATATTTGGACACTGCTTGCAAATATCTCTGAAGAACTTCATATCAGGTTTCTGTAACTCAGACAGAGGGATAAACAGTGGACTCCGGGCAGGCCAAAAGTGAGGGTGGGACTCAGCTCATTGAGGCAAAAACTCCAAACTCCAAAAACCTGGAGTTTATCTGAGGCATTCGGGACACTCTGCCCAGATTGGGGAACAGGTGTTCTGGCAGATTTCCCTTTTTTAAGGAGTAATTCAGACTTAGTCCTAGCCCCCACTGCCCCAGCACCTTAAGTTAATTTGTTGAATTGCCCAAGGGCAAAGTACTTCAGCCGTCATTTTTCTAGCCTTAAAGAGACCTCCACGCTATCTAAAAAAAAATGAAGAAGCAAAAGAGAGCTCTCACCATAGACAGCTTCTATCGAGAGAAAGAAGGGATAACCCCAGATCCTGAGGTTCCCTTAGAAAAACTCAAGAGGCAGTTATTAAGGACCATCACTGGTCCCCTTTTCAAAAGGCCTTTCTGGAAGATTGCATAAAGAACCTCAAAAGAGAGCTGAAGGATAAATGGGAAAATAAATTGAAATCAGTGCAAGAAGGATACAATATCTTGCAAGAAGGATATAATGCCCTGCAAAAGAGATATGAAAAAGACACCAATTTATTGAAAAATAAAATTAGTGAAGTGGAAAAAGAGTGCAATGAACAAAAAAATTCAATTGGCCAGTTACAAAAAGAGCTTAAAAAGGTAACTGAAGAAAACAACACATTAAAAATAAGAATTGAACAAATGCAAGTGAATGACTCAATAAGACTTCAAGAATCAGTCAAACAAAAATAAAAAAATGAAAATAAAAGAAGAAAATATGAAATATCTCCTAGGAAAAATAACTGACTTGGAAAATAGATATAGGAGAGACAATCTAAGGATTATTGGACTTCCTGAAAGCAATGATGAAAAAAAGAATCTAAACACTATCTTCCAGGAAATCCTGAAAGAAAACAGCTGTGAGATTGTAGAATCAGAAGGCAAAATCACCATTGAAAGAATTCACTGATCACCTCTTGAAAGAGACCCCAAAATTAAAACCCCAAGGAATATCATGGCTAAATTTCAGGACTATCGTAACAAGGAAAAGATTCTGCTAGCGGCTAGAAAGAAACAATTCAAATACCGAGGATCAATAATTAGAATCACACATGATTTGTCAGCCTCCACATTGAAGGATCGAAGGGCCTGGAAACAGATATTCTGAAAGGCAAAGGAACATGGACTATAGTCAAGAATAACCTATCCATCTAGAATGAGCATTATCCTCCAGGGAAGAAGATGGTCATTTAATGATATAGGTGAATTTCACCTATTTCTAATGAAAAGACCAGATCGGAACAAAAACTTCGTCTTCCAAACACAGAACTCAAGAGAAGCATAAAAAGGTAAAAAGGAAAGGACTCTTGAGAACTTTATTTCTACCTATGGGGATACTTAAAGTTTGGGGGTACAATTAACTAGATATTACTTTAATAATATGAAAAGGAAAACTAGAGGGGTAAAGGTTGTCATGCCAGGGAATAAAAGGGAAAAAGTGGTAAAATAAGATAAAATAACATAATAAAAAAGGAGGTAAAAACAAGGAAAAATCTCTTCAAGACGCAAAGAAAACCTAATATAATTGACAGAAAGAGGTGAGGGAGATGAGCATAATGTAAATCTTACTCTCATCAGGTCGGGTTCTAAAAGAGTATATCAGACACTTGATTTCACATAGAAACTTGTCCGTTGCTAGAGGGAAGTGGGAGGGAAAGGAGGAAAAGAAAGGGATAAACTAAAAAAAGGGAAAATAGAAGAATCAGGGGAAAAGAGTAAAAAAAGGGGGAGGGGATCGAAAGGGTGCTGGATTGTTTGGGGGAGAGGGTCATTAAAAGCAAAGTAGTGAGGAGGGGGGAAGGGAGAAAGGGGAAAGGAAAGGGAAAAACATAACTTGGGTAAATAAGACAGCAGGAAAAAAAAGAATTAGTTATTCTAATTGTGAATGTGAATGGGATGAACTCTCCCATAAAGCGGAATCAGATATCAGACTGGATAAAAAACCAGAATCCCACAATATGTTGTCTACAAGAAACACATCTAAAACATAGTGACACATATAGGATGAAGGGAAAAGGCTAGAGCAGAAAATATTATGCTTCAGGTGAACAACAAAAAGCAGGGGTAGCAATCCTTATCTCAGATCAAGTAAAAGCCAATATAGATCTAATCAAAAGAGATTAGGAAGGAAACT
Organism: Myrmecobius fasciatus; assembly: GCA_023553655.1. NCBI lineage: Eukaryota > Metazoa > Chordata > Mammalia > Dasyuromorphia > Myrmecobiidae > Myrmecobius > Myrmecobius fasciatus. The sequence continues at coordinate 3,156 of JAJPUD010022485.1, read as the reverse complement.
ATATTTTATTAAAGGGTACCATAGATAATGTACCAATATCTATACTAAATATATACGCACCAAGTGCAATAGCATCCAAATTCCTAGGGGAAAAATTAAAAGACATGCAAGAAGAAATAGACAACCAAACTGTACTAGTGGGGGATCTCAACCTTGCTCTCTCAGAATTAGATAAATCAAACCACAAAATAAACAAGAAAGAAACTAGGGAGATAAACCAATTGTTAGAAAAGTTAGGTAGGATAGATCTATGGAGAAAATTGAATGGAGACAGTAGGGAGTTTACTTGTTTCTCAGTAATTCATGGAACTTATACAAAAATTGATCATGTGTTAGGGCATAAAAACCTCAAAATCAAATGCAGAAAGGCAGAAATAGTAAATGCATCTTTTCCAGATCATGATGCAATAAAAATCACATGCAATATAAGGCCAGGACAAAATAAACCAAAAGCTAATTGGAAATCAAATAATCTAATCCGGAAGAATGAATGGGTGAAAGAGCAAATCATAGACACAATCAATAATTTCATCCAGGAGAATGACAATAATGAGACAAAATACCAAAATTTGTGGGATATGGCCAAAGCCATTATAAAGGGCAATTTTATATCTCTAGATGCTTACTTGCATAAAATAGAGAAAGAAAAGATCAACGAATTGGGCTTATTATTTAAAAAAGTAGAAAAAGAACAAATTAAAAACCGTCAATTATATACCAAATTGGAAATTCTAAAAATAAAAGGAGAAATTAATAAAATTGAAAATAAGAAAACAATTGAATTAATAAATAAAACTAAGAGTTGGTTCTATGAAAAAACCAACAAAATAGATAAGCCTTTAGTTAATTTGATAAGAAAAAGGAAAGAGGAAAATCAAATTGTTAGTCTCAAGAATAAGGGAGAACTTTCCTCCAATGAAGAGGAAATTAGAGCAATAATTAGGAGTTACTTTGCCCAACTTTATGCCAGTAAGTTTGATAATTGAAATGAAATGGAGGAATATCAACAAAAATATAAATTGCCCAGGTTAACAGAAGAGGACATAAACTATTTAAATAGCCCCATTTTAGAAAAAGAAATAGAACAAGCTATTAACCAACTCCCTAAGAAAAAGTCTCCAGGGCCAGATGGATTTACACATGAATTCTACCAAACATTCAAAGAACAATTAATTCCAATACTATAGAAACTATTTGAAAAAATAGGGACAGAAGGTAATACTGCCACATTCCTTCTATGACACTGATATGAAACCAATATGGTGTTGATAGCTAAACCAGGTAGGGTGAAAACAGAGAAAGAAAACTATAGACCAATTTCCCTAATGAATATTGATGCAAAAATTTTAAATAAGATATTTGCAATGGCATTACAGAAAGTCATCCCCAAGATAGTACACTATGACCAAGTAGGATTTATACCAGGGATGCAGGCCTGGTTCAATGTTAGGAAAGCTACTAGCATAATCAATTATATTAATAACCAAATTAACAAAAACCACATGATTGTCTCAATAGATGCAGAAAAAGCCTTTGATAAAATCCAACACCCTTTCCTATTAAAAACACTAGAGAGTATAGGAATAAATGGACTTTTACTTAAAATGATCTGTAATACTATTGAAAACCATCAGCAAGCATCATATGTAATGGAGACAAACTAAAACCATTCCCAGTAAGATCAGGAGTGAAACAAGGCTGCCCACTGTCACCATTACTATTTAATATTGTATTAGAAATGTCAGCTTTGGCAATAAGAGAAGAAAAAGAGATAAAAGGAATCAGAGTAGGTAATGAAGAAACCAAATTATCACTCTTTGCAGATGACATGATGGTATACTTAGAGAACCCTAGAGACTCAACTAAAAAACTACTAGAAACAATTCACAACTTTAGCAAAGTTGCAGGATTCAAATTAAATGCACATAAATCATCAGCATTTTTATATATAACCAATAAAGTTCAGCAGCAAGAGATACAAAAAGAAATTCCATTCCAAATAACGGATGATAGCATAAAATATTTGGGAATCTATCTGCCAAGGAAAAGTCAGAAACTATTCGAACTAAACTACAAAACACTTTCCACACAAATAAAATCAGACCTAATCAATTGGAAAAACATTAAGTGCTCATGGGTAGGCAAGAGCAAATATAATAAAAATGACAATACTACCCAAGCTAATCTACTTATTTAGTGCAATACCAATCAAACTCCCAAGAAATTATTTTACAGATCTAGAAAAATTAGTAGCAAAGTTCATTTGGAAGAACAAAAGGTCAAGAATTTTAAGGGGATTAATGAAGAAAAAGGCAGATGAAGGTGACCTTGCTGTACCAGATCTAAAACTATATTATAAAGCAGTGGTCATCAAAACCATTTGGTACTGGCTAAGAAATAGAGCAGTCAATCAGTGGCACAGGAGTGGTTATCAGGACAATCTAGGCAATAACTTTAACAATTTAGTGTTTGATAAACCCAAAGACCCCAATTTTTGGGATAAGTAATCACTGTTTGATAAAAACTGCTGGGAAAATTGGAAACTAGTGTGGAAGAAATTAGGGCTTCACCCACACCTAACACCACATACCAAGATAAGATTTAAATGGGTTCATAATCTAGATATAAAGAGTGATATTGTAAGCAAATTAGAGGAACGTAGTATAGTTTACCTCTCAGAGCTGTGGAGATGGAATAAATTCATGTCCAAAGAAGATCTGGAATTCTTATTGAACACCAGGTTGATAATTTTGATTATATTAAGTTAAAAAGTTTCTGTACAAATAAAACTAATGCAGACAAGATTAGGAGGGAAGGATCAAATTGGGAAATCATCTTTACATTTAATAGTTCTGATAAAGGCCTCATTTCTAAAATATATAGAGAATTGTCTCACATATAAGAATTCAAGGTACTCTTCAATAGATAAGTGGTCAAGCGATATGAACAGACAATTTTCAGATGATTAAATTAAAACCATCTCTAGTCATATGAAAAGTTGCCCCAAATCACTATTGATCAGAGAAATGCAAATTAAGACAACTCTGAGATACGACTACACACCTGTCAGATTGGCTAACATGACAGGAAATGATAACAATGAATATTAGAGGGGATGTGGGAAACTTGGGACACTAATACATTGTTGGTGGAATT
>JAJPUD010022484.1:0-21349 GCA_023553655.1 Myrmecobius fasciatus | reverse complement strand
GGACCACAACGCAACATTTTCATGATCTCTATTGACATTTGCTTGCATTGTATTGCCTTTCTCTGATTCTTTTTTTTCTTGTAGATAGGATTTTTCTTGCATAACTTCTCAAGCATTTCAACATTATTAACATGTAGTGGACTTCCTGCCATCTGGGGGAGGGGAGGAGACTGGGGGTAAAATTTGTATTGGAAAGCTTTGTAAAGATCAAGGTTGGGGAACTACCCATACATATGTTATACAAATAAAAAGCTTAAAAAAAAAAGATTTCATTTATATCTAGTTTTCTGGGCACAGTTCCAGATTTTTTTTGTCTTTGCTTCAGAAGTTTATGAATATTCTCTCCTAAGTTGTATGTTTAAGAAAGTATTCCTTTTCAGAAATGAAAAGTTCAATATATATATATATATATATGTATATATATATATATATATATATATATATATATATATATATATATATTAACTTAGAGGAAAAGTGATAGTTTCAAGCATTTCTCTTTGACAGAAACGTCTAAGGCAAAAGTGAATACTTAGTAATGGCAATGATGCTAGCTTGTATTTTCATATTAACTAGCCTAATTAACTTCTTCAAACTTATACTCAGTTAACTAACTATTTTCAGCCTGAAATTTTGAAAAGATAATAGGGCTAAAGATAAATGATTTTAGGGAGAGGGAAAGGATTAGGAGGTGGAGAGGATTAGGGACAGGGATAAATATTGAGCCTGTGATTCCATTGGTATAGAGAGTTCTCAAGTGAGGAAACATATTCTATTATTTCAAGTTAGTACATTCCCTGCAGCCTTTATTGTGTGCTTAATGAATTTTTATTTATTAATTGATTAAAAAAATTGTTTAAGAGGTTATTTATCTGGGCTCATGATGATGCAGCCAAAATATGTCAGAAGGGGTGATAATAGTAAAATAAAAATATAAATTTATCTAATATTTACTTTGTTAAAAATCCAACTGCAAACTAAAACAAATAAGAATCAAATTCATTGATACCCATTATTCCTTGGAATAGTCTTTCCCAGTAAGCATTAGGAAGAAGTAGAGAGGACCTATGGGAGTTAAAACTCATAGGTTGAATCTATTCTAGAAGTAGTAGACATGGTCAGTGCATTAGACAATAATTTATTAAATCATGATTTCTGGGAATAAAAGTCAATTAGTAATTCTATTCTGTAATCCAAGGTTTTGTAAGGACATAAACAAATTAAAACGAATTCAAAATACCATGAGTATGAGAAGACTCAAAAGTATATGAAGCAATAATAGATTAAAGGGATAAGGAATCTTTTCCTTGCAGAAGAGAAGATTTAATGGGGCCATGGTCAATTTCTTCAAGTCTTCGAAGGGTTGTTAGGTTCTTTGCTTGGCACCAGATTACAGAACTGGAGCAGTGATTACACATTAATTAACGTACATTGAGCCAGATTTAGATTTAATATAAATAACTCTTATAGCAAGAAGTTTTAAAAAGTATATTGGGTTGACTCAGCAAGTAGTGTGTTCCCCCTCACTAAAATGAAAGGGACTAAGCATTTATTAAGCACCTACAATATGCCACATACGGTCACAGGGAGTAGAAAGAATTCTGTTTCTGTTATCAAGGACCAGCTTAATGGGAGAAACAATATGCAAACAAGTACATAAAAATAATAGTAAAATGCAGAAAATCTCAAAGGAAAGGGTCTAGATTAAGGAGGAATGAGGTAATCTTGTACAAGGTAGCACTTTAGGCAAGACAGGAAAGCCAGGAAGTGGAGATTAGGAGTGAATAATTTTCAGGCCTGGGTGACAGCTAGTGAAAACATTTGGAATTCCATTAACCAAATTCTCACTGACCACTTCTGGAGAATATTGCAGATGGATTTGTTTTGGAGTACTGATTGAACTACATGGCATCTAAGATCATTGACAACTTTGAAATTCTGTGAAATTCAAGTACCGGAAAAATCTATTCCTCCTTTGACCCTCAATTGCTAAGTGACCTTGGGCAAATCAATTAACTTCTCTGTACAGTAATTGCCTATCTATGAAACTGATTGGGTGGGGAACTAATTTTCCACTGCTAATTTGACAATTAAGTAAAAATTGTTAGGGGATAATTAATAAGAACTGTTGTGTAAATTCTTAAAATGAAGATTGACATGGGGATTGTTTTAATAAAGGAAAGATATCTTAACTTTAGAGGATAAGCTTTGGTAAGCACCATTCCACTAGTGTCTAAGTTCCCCAAGTCATAGCATAACACTAGAAATGACTGTCTCTTCTTATAAGACAATAATATTTATTTGTCTTTTGAGTCAGTATTTCAGAGGAGTCCTTGTGGCTGCCAAAGTAAGCAAGGGGGATCAAAATCAAATGCCAAAATTATTTTTAAAAATGGATAAAATAATTTCATTTGCATGTTAGTGTGGTTTTTATAATTGTTATGAAACTGAAATTGGTTCATTTTATAGTTGGAAATTCATTTTCCACCAGAAACCTTTGGATGAATGAAAACCTCATTTAAGCTTCAAGTACCTAAGTTCATCTGCACATTATTTTTTTCCCTTTAACAAAATTAAGGAAATAAGTAGAAAATGAAAATAGTCCTCATGTGACAATATAAAGGGTGCTAATCCTCATTTTCTGTTTTCAGTACATATGACATATAGACAGAAAACAATAATAAAACAGTACTATGATTTTTTTTTCTTTTTAGTATTTGTCATTGCCATAGATATCACCAAATAGGATAAAGCAATGATAGGAAGTGGTTCAGAAAAATAGCTGACAATGTTTCCATTGTTTTTTATTGAATTCTGGAGTTTTATTTTAGCATTTGGAATTTGTAAAAAGAAATGAGACATACAATAGGGATGAGCTACATAATTTTTTAGGTGTTTCAATGCTCAAAACACTTTCTCATGAATTATGAGAGAAGTAGAATGTAGTTTCATTTACCCATTTTTGACTTGTGAAAATTACCTCTTCATAATTAAAGTTTTTCAATTGAAAATCATTTATGGCAAAGGGGATGGTTTTAAATTCCAGAATACAGCATTACCTCTTAGGTAGCTAGGAGAACAATTAAATTGGTTGATGACATATGTATGAACCAAGGAAAAGGTCCATAATGTATTATTAAATTATTGTTTTTTGATGTTAGGATTCAATTTGGCAAATGAGAAAATTTTTGACTGTAAAAAGTTAGGTGAATAGGGTATCTCTTTTCAGATGGCTGTTAAGAAAACAAAAGAGCATGGACAAAGCTATCAACTGAAAAGCAACAATAAAAGAATAAAATTCTTCCAATATAAGTAGCCTTGTGTTATATTTAGAGTAACAATTTACTGACTTTAAAAATATATACAAACTTTAAAAGGAAGAATAAGAAATAAAAAAATCTACTAGCCCAATCTTTAGCAAAACTACACACACACACACACACACACACACACACACACAATTACAAAGAAAAAATAATCTCAATTTGGCAAGAATTGTAGAGGGAAAAAGGACAAGAACAGAAATTATTTTTATATCATAAATGTACCATATGCCACAATAAACTTGAAATGGAGGCATGATTTGAATGTTTAAGATCATAGCATAAAATTATTGAAAGAGAACTAGATCAGATAGTTTAAGAATAAGGAGTAGAACACCTGTCAGATTGGCTAAGATGACAGGAAAATAAAATGACGAATGTTGGAGGGGATGTGGGAAAACTGGGACACTGATACATTATTGGTGGAACTGTGAATGGATCCAACTATTCTGGAGAGCATTTTGGAACTATGCTCAAAGAGTTATCAAACTGTGCATATCCTTTGACCTAGCAGTGTTTCTATTGGGCTTATATCCCAAAGAGATCTTAAAGGAAGGAAAGGGACCCACATGTGCAAAAATGTTTGTGGCAGCCCTTTTTATAGTGGCTAGAAACTGGAAACTGAATAGATGCCCATCAGTTGGAGAGTACCTGAATAAATTATGGTATATGAATGTTATGGAATATTATTGCTCTGTAAGAAACGACCAGCAGGATGATTTCAGAGAAGCCTCGAAAGATTTGCATGAACTGATGCTGAGTGAAACGAGCAGAACCAGGATATTATTATACACAGTAACAATACTATATGGTGATCAATTCTGAAGGATGTGGCTCTCTTCAACAATGAAATGTTTCAAACCAGTTCCAATTTTTCAGTGAAGAAAGCCATATACACCCAGAGAGAGGGATATGAATGTGGACCACAACATAACATTTTCCTGTTCTCTATTGAAGTTTGCTTGCATTATGTTTCCCTTCTCAGATTTTTTTCTTGTAGATCCGATTTTTTTTGCATAGCAATATAACTGTAAAAATAGGTATACATATATTAGATTTGTCAAGCATTTTAATATAAGTAACATGTGTTAGACTTCCTGCTGTGTAGGGGAGTGGTGGGGTTTAGGGGGGAAAAATTTGTAACAGAAAGCTTTGCAAGGGTCAATATTGAAAAATTACCCATACATATATTTTACAAATAAAAAACTTTAATAAAATGAAAAAAAAGAAAAAAATGAGTAGATTTCAAAATAAATAAAGTATCCAGGAAGTTAAAAAAATAAAATTGATAATTTTATTAAATACTTTGAAAACAATTTGATAAACAAAATTAATTACAGATAAAAAGGAAGAACGAGACTGGAAAATAGTTTTATATGTGTAAGGGATTGCTATATATATAGCATGAAAGATAAATATAGGTAATAAAAAGTTAAAAGATAAAAAAATAGATGATAATGTGTACATGTACATTCACAAACACACACACATATATACAGATATATATGAAAATATATTTTATATTTATACATAGAAGATATGTTCCCCCAAATATGTACAAATATAGTTCTAACCATGGGGAATCATACTATGCACTATGCTGTAATTAGAAACATTGGCACTCAGGTCAAAAATGTATGATACCTGTCCTTAAGTCAATTTTTTAATTTTAATATTTAAATTGAGTGAGGGCAGACTAAAGGGGAATCATGGAGGCCTTATAAATAGTAACCCTGGAACCTATTTCCCTTTCGCTCTTTGACTAACTAAAGGAGTAAGGAACAAATATGAAGATATTTTGTTGAAGTATAATCAATGGAAATGGTAAGTCTATCACCTAATATCTTCCTATTTTAACTAATAATCTGGGCAAATTAATTCTGTTTAGTTTCTAATTCTTAAAGATGCATAAGTGCTAAATTTCTTTTACAAGCCCTCTAAATTTTATAGACTTGGGGAAAAAACTAAGTCACCTTAATCAAATCATAGCTTTGGCCAAGTCGTAATCGGTATATTCAATTCTTAGCACAATATTTTATATCATTGTCCTGATAAATAAGTATTGACATTTTTTCCTACTTCACAATCATTTTCTAATAAACCATTCCCTACTCTTGTCTTCCAGAGAGCCATCTTCCTTTAAATGAGCAATTTAAAAATGAAAGAAAAGAAAGGAGAAGAAAAATTTCATTAAGACTAACCCTCACATTAAAACAATCTGACAAAATATGCTGTGTTCCACAGTTCTGCACACATACCTCCTTCAAAACAAGCAAACAAACAAACAAAAACAAACAGAAAAAACAAATGGAGGGAAATGGCTTTTTATATGTCTTTTTATGGTTATATTTGGTTATTACATTTTCACATTTGATTTTATTTGTTTTCATTGTGATTTCCATTACATATGGAATATGTATATATAAATGAATGTTATGTATATATATATAATGTATATATATATATATATATGAATATAATCTATTCCACATGAGTATTCCTTCAGCCACTAGAGATGCTCAAACAGGAGGCAAAAAAGGTTTCTAAAACGGTCATACAGAAACAGGATTAGAATTATTTTTTGCATATTTCCAGAGAAGGAGATCATGTAACAAATTGGGAGAAGGCAGATTTCATCACAGCTCCTTTCTAAAAGTTATGGTCGAGGTGTTCATGAATATACTGGACACAAGGTATATTCTATTTATATGCTATATCAAAGTTTCATGCTTTATTTTGAGGTGTGGAAGATGAAATAGATGGCTTTTGAGACCTTTTCTAACTTTAGGATTATCATAAATGTGATAAACATGAGAACAATAATATTGGAAGAGTCTACAAATCAATATATATTTCTCATTTTCTTGCACTCCGGGGACAATTTTATTAGTAAGTAGGGTAGGTAATTAGCTTTGTCATATCTATGGTATATTTGTACAATATTAAAAGACTCTTTTGTCTGACCAAAAAAAAATGTTTACCTATCAATTCACTACTGTCTGAATTTCTACAATTAGAGCTTCATTATTCCATGTCTCCTATTAAAATGCAAATGGCCCCCAAAGATGCTAACAAATTTAATTTTAATAATCACTGGAGTTTCTATGAATTTCGTGATGCTTTGTTACTCCTGTCTAGAAACAATACCATTGTCCCCAATCTTTCATAGGATTTTGTGACTACAGCAATCCTGGAAGCTGTAGTATAATGTTTACATATATATACATACATATATATATATGTATATATACATATATATGTATAAAATCTCTGCTATTAAAGTGTAGGTCCTTTAGTTCATAGACTATGTTTTATACACCTTTGTATCTCCTAAGGCAAGATACTTAAGAAATACTACTTATTTATATTGTATAAGGAGACTATAAACTCCATGGAGGCAAGGATTAGGTTTCATTTAAATTTTCTATCTCTCACCTCAACACTTTGGGTTTGTCAACTGTTCTTAGAATAGTAGGCACTTGACTGAATTCAGCAAATTCTTCAGTAAGATTAGATTGTTATATGGAAGAGGATAGAAAGATAAAGATGATGGATAGAGGAGAGACCTCAGGATATAAAAGATGGTCATTTTCCCCACTGAGTTTTGCCTTAGAACTAACCCCCGTGAACTCTAGTGACATCCAAAATTGATGACCAATTTTCATGATATTTGTATGTAATTTCTCCTCCCTTCCCAATATCTTTACAAGAAGTAGAACAAATCATTTTCTCACTTGGGCTAGTACCATAACAATTCACTTTTAGATTAGTTGGCAGGGAGTTGGAACAAAGGAAAAAAAAAACAAAAACAACAAGAATAACAAAAAAAAAAAAAAAAAAAAAAAACTGGGACAGCTAAAGAGGAAACAAACCTGGGAAAGAGCTCACCAACTACAGACCTAATGATTAAGAAGGGAAGAGAGGAATTTTGTAGCTTTTAATTTGAACAATCTGTGCTAAACTCAATTATTTTTATGTGATTTAAGAAACATTCTATCATTGAATGAATTTTGGCACTATAGGAAAAAGTTCCAGTTACATTAATTATGACGTTGGGATTTATCCAAAAGCTGAAAATCAATTAGATGAAATGTCAGGCTTTCTCCCTACCCTGAATTATCGAATATGATTTTGATTATAATTATATAAATGAACTTATTTTCTTTTACCTTCCCATATTCATATTCAAAGATAAGGATTTGAGGAAGGAAGAAAGGAAGGGAAGGAGAAAAGGAGGGAAGAAAGAAGAAAGAAACAGCAGGAGGGAGGAAGGAAAGGAGAGAGAGAGAGGGGGACAGAAGAAAGAAGGAAGCAAGGGAGTCATAAAAGTAGGCTTGTGCCTTTTTTTGCCATTTCTCTCTAGATATGAAGATAGAAGACTGCATTATCAAGTATATTAACCATCTTGTACCTTCCTTCTTAGGAAAGCATTTAAAAGATCAATGTCCTCTTTCCTTATATCTTTCATGCTTGATTTCATAATCCTTCTAAATTATCAAGATTTTAATATATTATATTTGCACATAGGTGTGAACTTCCATATTTAATGGCTTAAGAAATCAATATAGCAGTGTTCTATGGTCATGAAAAGTTCTATTTAAACTCTAATCATAGCTCTTTACTGAAACTTAAAGCCAGATAGAAGTCCTTTGAAAGTGACCTTAATAAGCCTCAGCACAATACTCCCATCCTTAAATTTCTACAGGCTGCCTTTATATGACTAGAATCAGGCATCAGGGAGAGACCAAAATATATGTTTTATAAATATAAATTTTAAATAAAAGATTAATTGAGTGGACTCAAGAAAACATGTTTCTCATTTAAAACATATGTTTTATCTGCAGCTCATAAAAGTGCCAGTTAGAAAACAGCATCATAAACATAAAAAAATCTTATTGTTTAGTTTATATATTATTAATCTCACATCTCAATAAGTCTACCACCAAAGCTTCAGGCTTTCAGCGTACAGGTAAACACAACATAGAAATATTTGTAGTTCTCATCAGGTAGCAAAAAATCTCCTGTCTAAGTCATGGTACATATTTGAAATCATTAAATTGTCAAAACATGTATTGAGCAATGTGGTATGGTAGCTAGAATATTAGACTCTGGGTCAGGAAGATCTGGTTTCAAATTCCACCTCTGACTCTAATAAATTCCACCTTGGGCAATAAATTAATCCCCAGAGCCTCAGGGAGTTATCTAAAACATTCAATGAAATAACAGATGGTTTATGATCTATTTCATTTGGGAATTCCTCAGTATGATAAAATCATGAGACTTTGATATATTGTTATATATAAGCTCTAAGGATTAAAATTTCTAAGATGCTTTTGAATTCTGCAAATTTTATGATAGGTTTAAGAAAAATTGTTTTTATTCAACTACAGATCCGTTCTTTCTCTTACTTCTCTCATTTTTCTTCTGTTCTTCATCCACCCATCCTTTCTTCCTTCCTTCCTCTTTCTTTCCTTCCTTTTCCCCTTGTCTTTCCCTCCTTTCCTCCCTTTCTTTTTTTGTTCTTTCTTTTCCTCATATCTTTTATTCCTTTTTTTTCCTTCCCTCTCTTCCTTCTTTCTCTGCTCTCCTCCCTTTCTTCTTTTGATTATGCTCTTCTTGCCTGCCTTTCTCTTTCCCTCATTTTTTTCTGTTTATCTCTTTCTTCTCTCTCTGCTGCCCTGTCTTCTTTCCTTAACCCTTTCTTTCCTTCCTTTTTTCCTTCCTTCCTTCCTTCTCTTCTACTTCCCTCCCTTCTTTCTTTCTTCCTTTCCTCCTTCTCTTTTTTTCTTGCCTGTCTCCTGTCCTTTCTACCTTCTTTACCTATGCCCTTCCTTCCTTCCTTCCTTCCTTCCTTCCTTCCTTTCTTCCTTCCATCAAATTTATTTAAAACTTATTTTATTTATGGTACATTTTAGCCAAGTCATATTGGGGGATAAAATGAAATAAAAATCATAAATCAGGACCCCTGTACTTTAGTCAGAAGAAAATAACAAAATTTGAAAATAAAATTCAATTTGAAACTGGTGTTCTATTGTTTTGCAACATGCAATAAATCTAGCAGAATGATACATTTTTATATCAATTCATGCATTTTATATTTAGAGAATAAGTATGCTGAATATAAAATACTTGGATTGAAATGAACATTAATTTCTATAAAATTAAGTCTATCGTTTTCAAAGCAATTTTGTAATAATTATCCTTTTAATATTAATACAAAATCAATGACCTTTTTATATAGTGTAAGTGTCAATGTTCTCATTCTATAGATGAGAAAACTGAGGTTTGGAGGAAGGGTATAACTTGCTCAAGTCACAGATATGCTTTCTAGGTAGAGAAGCTGGGACTTGAATGAAGGGTTTTCATTTCTTATCCATTATACTCTCTAAGTATTATGCCAGGGAACTATTATGTGAACTTCAAACACCATCTGAATACACACATAAATGTTTGCTTATTAAACTTAGATCAAGAACCTGGTGATAAGGATTGTGAGAGGATGATCAAATATGCTTATGGCTCAAAGAAATATGGATCCTCTGCCTCTCTTTCATCCAACTACAACAAAAAACCCCACCACAATACAACCATAGTTAGGCAAACACATCAGAAGGAATAATGGTCACGGGAAATAGTTATAACCTTCTTCATTCACTTCAGGCTATGCAAAGATCACCAGAACTTTATGCAGTGCCATGCCAATGAAACTACCAAAGAATTACTTTATAAAGATAGAGGAAATACTATCACAATTCATCAATAATCTTGAGAGAAACTAAATTTAAATGTGAGAAGGTAGTATTTGCAAGAGTATATTTTAAACTATACTATGAAGCAGTATTTATCAAAATTATTTGGTACTAGTTAAAACATAGACATGTCAATCACTGGAACAAATTATGTATGGAACAACTAAAGCAAATTAACACCACAGCACAATTTTGACAGACTCTAAGATTTTGGCTATTAAGCCAAATATGAGATACTTGGCTATTAAGCTCTCACTATTTGCAATATCTTCTAGGAAAATTGGAAAACAATCTGTAAGAAATTAAATTTAAAACATTTCATGTAATGAAAGTACGCCATACTGGGCAGTTCTATGACAGTCACACAATCAATTTTAAAATTCTTAAAAGGCCTTGAGAGTGTCTTTGAATCACTTTTTCTGTCACCTTGTGAATGCCTGCTCTGTCTAAGTTGTCCATAAAAAAAGTCTTTTGGTAAGCAGCTTGTTGGACATTCGAACAATGTGGACAGCCCAACAGAATTGTGCTCTTTGCAGTAGGGTTGGAATGTTTGGCAGTTTAGTTTGAGAAAAGACCTCAGTATCTGGTATCTTATCCTGCCAGATGATCTTCAGAATCTTTCTGAGACAATTCGAATGAAAGCAATTCAATTTCATGGCATGGTGCTGTTATACTGTCCCGGTTTCACAGGTATGTGAAATGAGGTCAGCACAATAGCCCTGCACAGTCCAAATGTATACATGATTTAGATATAAAAGGTCTTATCATAACCTAAATTTGAGCATCAAGTAAGAAAGCTTTCATGGGTGGGTGAAGAGTTCATGAACAAACAAGGAATCAAGAGGTTATAGGAGATAAAATGGACATTTTTTATTACTTTTTAAAAAAGGTGTTTTGCTTTTTCTTTGTTAATTTTTCCACAAATAAAAGCAAAGCAGATAAAATGAGAGAAGTCACCAGGGGGTTGGGAGTAGTGGAATTCTTTGCAGCAATTTTCTATAATAACAGTCTTGTTTTTTTAAGAAATACAGTGTAATATTTCATATTTACAAGAGCCATTATTGACTGCAATAACACAAGTGACTCATATTGACTATGAAGTGTTACTAAAACCAAGAGAGCAATTTCAAAATTGCTATCTCTTCATGCTCCCTCATCTTATATTTGATATTTTATAAAGAAAGAGTCCTGGGCTCCTACATTTTGGTTATCTGATTTTTGTTGTTGTTGTGGAGGTGTTTCAGTCATGTCCAACACTCCTTAACCCTATTGGAGGTTTTCTTAGCAAAGATACTCAAGTGATGTTCTTTTTTCTTCTCCAAAAAAATTTACAGATAGCAAAGTAAAAAGAACAGGGTTAGGTGATTTGCTCAAAATTACACAGCTAATAAATATCTGAAACTGGTTTCAACTCAAGTTTTCTGGCTCCAGGGCAGGTATTCTATCAATTGTGCCACTTAGCAGCCTAAATGGTTTTGGAACAATCTAATTAGATGATTATCTAATCCATAACTCTTCATCTCTACAAGTATAATTTTAAAAGTTTTACTGAAATGTAGGTAAATTATATCCACTCTATTCCCTTATTTTCTAGGGTAGTAATCATGTTGCAAAAAGGATGCAAGGTTCATCAGTTATTACTAGACCTATGATGCCTCTGTGCAATCACTGCTTCTTTTTCAAATATACACTGACCATCTTTTTAATCATTTTGTTCTAGAATTTGCCCAGGAATGATAGTCAAACTTGGTGGACTTGAAAATTTTTTTTTCCTTCCACTCCTCCTCTTCCTACCATTTCTCTTCTTCCTCTCTTCCTTCTCTTCCTCCCTCTGCTCCCACTCCCCTTCTTGATCCTTCTTGTAATTAGGAAAATATATTATGAATAGATCCTATATAATGGGATGACAAAAACATCAAAGCTGAAGAACTTTCTAAACAGAGAGATGCGTTTAAAGCATGAGAGGCAACAAAAGGATAATAAGCAAAAGATTCCTGTCTTTCAGAGGAAGAATGTCATTAACTTCAGCTAACTTTGTTTAAGAATAATCCTGTAGCAACCCATCAATTTTCAACTCTGCCCTCATTGCACCTTCACCCCTTTATCATGGTTTTTCCTTTAATTTACACTGCCATTCCTCCAAAGTAAGAAACAAATAGAGAACCTACAATCTGGTGGTTAAAAATGAAGTCTCTTTCTAGATTCTCCCCCCCCCAAACAGGATTTTTATTGTCTGAAACTAAACAATCACAGAATAAAATTTATCCACTATAATCATTCATTATATTTTTTACCTAGCAGTAAGAGTTTGAGCTCACAAAAAAATCAATGACAAAAGAAAAATACACATTTTCCTGTGTCATTGCTTTCCTGAAATGAAAAATGAAACCACATGATCTTGTATAAGAACCATTTAATATCTCCCTTTCGTATATTGATTATATTATCAATTGAAAAATAAACATACTTGATAAGAATCATTTTCCAAAGCATGCTGAACAATTATATTATTTTAAAATTCTTGCAGCAAATCCAGAGTTTAAGTACTTGTTAAAACATTATTATGTGTGTATATATATATGTAATATATATATATATATATCAGTTGTGCTATCACCTGATTAAAATGTACCACTGATGAGAATTGTCATTATTATTTCTATCTAGAATTGTAAAGCACTCATAGTTGTGTTAAGAGATTCAATAACATTTATAGGTAATTTTTACTTGAGCTTATAATGAGGGATGTTTCAGAGAATCTTTAATCAATTTGATGATTACCTCCAATCATCTTGATGAAATTACAAGATTTGTATATTTTTTGGAAGGTGTACATTCCATGTACATAATTCCTCCTAAATGGAAATGGGGAATTCCTACATTTATTGTCTGGTAACAGAGTCTGTTTCTAAGATAATTCAGATAGAAAAAACATTGATTGGAGAGGTTTTTTGTTTTTATTTTTGTTTTTGTTGTTTATTTGTTTTTCCATGTATGGTCTATAAATAGCAAGATGTAATAAATATCATTTTTACTATATACTCCCAAATATTTTCTTTCCCTTGGATTGCTAGATTGAAGGCAGTGGATAGAAGGGGGATGGAAAAGGTAAATAAAATTTTATATACCTATATCCCAGGAGAAGAAAATTGCAATTTGTAATAGAAGCAAATGGCAATCAGTCTGTGCTTCCCCAACCTTGTCAGATAGAAAAGTTCAAGCAATCTGATGTTTGTGTATCTTCTTTCTGCATGTTTCTCTTTCTGCACTCATGTGCAGAATAACAATCCAGAGAAGTGATGATTTCATTCTAGAACAAGAGGGATTATGGCATGAGTAATCTAAAGTTCGGCACTCCCAAGTCCAAGTCAGTTATTATTATACTACCTTCTCAAAGGGAGATTTCTCAGTGGTATTCTTTTTGGAAGAAAATGGTGGATAGACAACATGATGGTCCTGCCTCTGAAGAATTAAGAGCATGTCATTATTGGCCAAGAGATCTATAACCTAGTGGCAGCACTCACTCCCATAATATTTCTTTTTTTCCCCCTGAGGCAATTGAAGTTAAGTGACTTGCCCAGGGTCACACAGCTAGGGAATGTTAAGTGTCTGAGACCAGATTTGAACTCAGGTCCTCCTGACTTCAGGGCTGGTGCTCTATCCACTGCGCCACCTAGCTGCCCCTCCCATAATATTTCTGAGATTTGTTTGGATAGTGCAAGTCCAAGATAAATGGGAAAATTTGGTTTCAAAATCTCCAAATGATATTTACTTTATGGGTGCTGTAAAAGGAAGAGGAAGGAAGAAGTTTATTAAGTTTGTGGTAGATGAAATGCAAGTTGACTAATGCCTGATAACTCTACTGAATGCTGAGTATCTTTCTAGAAAGGTAACCTATTCATCACATTTGGAAAAATCAGAAAATGAGTGCATAAATTCTGTTTTATAGTTCTACTGAGGAAATTCAAATAGAGGCATAATAAGTCAAGTAGAGAAGGGTTCTCTTCTTGAGTCATCTGAAATAATTGAATTCTACCCTTATATCTACCATGCCATTGACTTTTGGTTTGATTCTTCAAATTTAAATTATGGTACTTTTTGGTGCAAGTTCCATAGTATTAACAAGTAACAGTGTGAAAGAGAAGGATTTTAGGTTAGGAAGTAATTTTGGATCTATGAAAGTGTTGTAGAACTCTGTGATGTGTTCCAATCTAGTTTCTTTGTCCTCCTGAATTTGAGGCTTACCTTATTTTTCAAGTAAATATGGTACCAATCCAGCTCTATGTATTCATACTGTCAATGGACATTATTTATAGACTTTCTTTTTCCTTTATGGATCAGATCATTTTCTGAATAATATTGCATCTCCCTGAGGTGGCTCTTTACTATTCTTTGGCCAGATGCAATCATTACAGTCATCAATCAAACAGTATGCTTTTATTTAAATCTACTATGTGTAATGGACTGTACAAGGTACCATGGATATAAAGGCATAAATAAAATTCCCCCCAACCTTAAGTAGTTAAAATTCTTTAGGGGAAGAGATCATATAAATAAACACTTATTTTTAAAATAAATAAATATAAAGAATCTTGAGGGGGAGACAAAACACTAAAACCAGGAGGATCATGTAGAAAAAATTTTCCTCTTGAACTCTGTGTATGGAATTTTCTATATAACCAAAATGACAATAGTTGTTAGCATATACTTTCATATTTTAAACTTCAATTGCCATCAATATTTGGAAAATATTGAACAAACATATCTCTGTGGTTTCATCTGATAAAGAAATATATATATATATATATACACACATATATATACATATATTTGCTGCAGCAATTGAGGTTAAGTAACTTGCCCTGGGTCACACAGCTAGGAAGTGTTAATTATCTGATATCAGATTTGAACTCAGATCCTCCTGACTTCAGGGCTGGTGCTCTATCCACTGCACCACCTAGCTGCCCCCTACTTATGTGTTTTTTACATATAGAAGAGACAAATTGTCAGAGGTTGTTTTGCTACTGAGTCAAATATTTCTTTTTTATTTAATATATACCCCACAGATAGTTTTTGTTTGCTCTACAACTATTGATCATGACTGTAAAGAGCTGATCTCCTGTAAAATTGTTTATGCAATTCTAGTATTTATCTTCTTATATTTTCATCAGATATCATTCATATATGTGAATGTTGTTCCCATAAAATTTTTATAGAGAAAAAATAGGCATATGGGTTGGTAGTTGCTGATATCCTTTCATTTGGCTTTTTTTTTTTTTTGATAGTAATACCATCTGTGATTTTTCCTATCATTTTGGTACTATTCAGATATCTTGAAATTCTATCTGTCAATGCCTTCCAAGTTGTGTTGTCTGTAGTGCACAGATTTCCCCTTCCACCATCATCCCTCCCCACCCCCTGCCTATTTGTTTAGTCTAAAACAGATGCTATTACTGATATCATCTTCTTATGTGTCATTTTTAGTTTCTCATACAGAACATTAAGTACAGCATAGAAGGGAGGCATTACTTTCACTCCCATATTATGAGAATTGATCATCAGAAAGCTAGCAAATCTATTCTGCTTTTTTTTCATGTATTCAATGTCGTCTTTCCAGGTACATCTTTAAGTGTTCTGGGGATGATCTGGCTTACCCGACACTAACATAAAGAATTCTACAGACTCAGTTTACCTTCTCTAAATTATTTCTCACAGTTTTGTGAAGGGATACTGCTAAAAATATTTCATAATCCCCAACAATAAAAGAATATAATTAGAATAACAATGATTACAATTATTAAAAATGGTAACAACAATAACATTTCAAGATTTTTTCTTTAGTACTATGAGGTAAGTGGTAAAAAAAAAATTAATGCCCCTATTTTATAGATGAGAAAGTTGAAAGTTGTAATAGTCAAATGGTTTTCTAAAGGTCACACTGCTAACAAGTCTTAGATTTTGGACTCAGCTTTTGTTTTTTTCTTCTAACTCTGTGTCTAGCACTCTTTTTACTGTATTTTGAGGTTCTTTGTCTTCCTTTTTTGTCTGCATCATCATTACTTAATAGTTCAGTAGTATGTATACTGTTTCAAAGCTAGTAAATTAGTCACACATAACATAAATTTTATTTAATTATGGTAAAGATATTTTCATCATTGTGTTGCCAATAGAATGGCTATAAATCTCTCAGTGAAACACAGCTTATTAAACAGTATGGTAGAGAGGAAAAAGCATATGACTCCAAGTCAGGAGATGCAGGTTCAATTTGAAACTCAGCTCTGACTTTTCCTAGTTATGTGACTTGAAGACAGGCTTTCAGGCTCTCTGTTTCCCCATTTCAAATGGGAATATACTTAATATGTTTCCTACCTCAGAGGGCCATTCTAAAGAGCAAATTTACTAACTCTTAGGAAAGATCCAAAACTCAAAGCACTTGAATCTGCAAATTCCTTCACCAATCTATAGTTTTATGGTTTGCTCATCCATTAAGTCATCTAGGTCTATCAACCTATTGATAGATTTTGAAATCTTATCTCGTAGATCTCCAAGCTGATTACGACCTTCACATAAAAAAGAATTAATAAGATCTACTTAGGGATGTGAAATAAAGAGTCTGGAGAGAGGAGGACCTGAATTCAAGTTCAGTCAGACTTTTAATAACTATGTGACCTTTGATAGGTTGTTCAACTCATATGCCTCAATTTCTTTGACTGTAATGTGAAGGTAATAATGACACCTGCCACATTTCGTAAATGTATTGAAAAAATGAGATCATTCTAAGGGGATAAAGTGTGGGCAAGATCCTTCCCTTTCGTAAAACAGAATATGTGAATTATAAGATAGATTATTTATGATTTATGAAGGAATAAACAATGGTCATCCCTTGAACTCTGAGACCTTAACATAGCTAAATTATATAACATATCCCCATAATTGGCCTAGATTTCTAAAGCCCTTCCAATTTAAAATTCAGTGATCTTAATCTCAGGTACTCTTAAAATTCTTTAAATTGAACTGTTAGAGATTTAGAACACATTAGAATTAAATGAAGTCAAGTTTTATATTGGTAAGCAGAAACATCACATTTCAAATCTTAACTATTTTGCCTAACAGACTCTAAATAACTCTCTGTGAATTAATAATTATTTTGGCCAAAAGGGAAGACTTTGTATTTTGCAGCAGAAGGAGAGTTTAAAACTAAAGAGTAAATCCCAAGAGATATAATAGGATTTTATTAGCTTGATAAATTATAGGAGTGAGAGAAAATGTTCCTATCATGCAATTATCCTAAGACATATTTGGAATTCTGCTGCTAAATTTCAATCACTCATATAATCTCTGAAAACTGAAAATCATGAGTCTAAGTAGAAGTAATAGTTATTTTAAAAAAATATATGAGTTTAGAAACCTGCTTTTATTCATACTGTCCTTTTAATCATAATTTATCCCTTTAAAAATAAAGATAAATGTGCCTATTTTCTTCAATATACCATGTCATACCTAGAGCTATAAGAGATATATTATTAACTTACATTTATATAGTGCTTTATGCATTTTTACATATATTATCTTATTTAATTCTCACAGCAGCTCTGAGAAGAAAGAGGTATGAGTAAACCTGAGTCCATTAATAGAACTTTTAAATATAGAATAAGAAGCATGAATATTACCATCAACTTAAATGAAGTTTCAGACATTAGGCCATCACTTCAAATATAGACAGAGACAGGACACTTATTGGATTGGGAGGGGCAGGATTTATCCCTAAAGGGCCTATCTGTTAATTTTTAGTTTTTATTGATTATTCTTGTTACCTATATTATAGATAGTTAATCTATAAGTAGATTAGATAGCCATTTTTACTTATGGCTGATGTCTCTTAGCATAGAAGGTATGAGAAAAGTCTGATATCTTTCTCCACTGCCTTTCCCTTTCACTCACCTCACTCCTCCCCAAAAACAGGTTTTTCCCCTTTTCAAGTTGATGATAAGTATGTGAGTCCAAACTCTCAAATGTTGTGATATTTTGCCAGTTCACAAAGATTGTAAGAACAAAAGCTTGTACTGCCATCCTCTACCTGGGTAGAGCAGACATACCTACTCTCATATGTCTGTGAGTATATGTGGAAGAAGGATGGATTATTTTACCAAGGAAATATATATCTATATCTATATCTATCTATATAGATATATAGATAGATATAGATATAGATATAGATATAGATATAGATATAGATATATATTTTTATATATCAGAGAATAGAATTGTTAGTTATCTTATGTCCAAATCAATTTACTATATTCTACTCCTACCAAATTTTTGGAAGGCCTACCATAAGTTAAATAAATAAGGGCTAAAACACTTACAAAGTGAGAAGAACTTATTTTACCTGTCCAACCTTTAGTCTCTTCTCCTTTTTCCTGGTATATTACAATATTTACTATAAAGAAACAAGGTTGTTTTTTTTTAGGAGACCACACTTAATTTGTAATATTAAAATCAATGGAAAATATATACTGAAGTAAAGAAGTAGGAATGTTAGTGATTTAAAATTCTTGGTGCCCAAATCTGAACACAATATTACAAATATGTTCTAACTGGACCAGAATTCAGCAAAGCTATTAACCTGTCAGTCAATAAATATTCACAAGGCAATTAATAATATGTTTTAGGCACTGTGCTAATTGATAAAGATAAAAAAGTGTAAAAACTGGTTTTCAAAGAGCTAACAGTCCTATTGAAGAACAAATATGCAATTAACTACATACAAATAAGTTATACAAAATAATTGAAAAAAATATACAGAAGGAAAACAGAGATGAAGATGAAGAGCATGCTATAAATGTGGGACAACCAGTGAAAATGCCCACAGTTGGGGATAGAAAAAAAATTTGAGAAATTTTATTTGAGAAATATAAAAGAAACCAGTGTTACTGGATCAGACACTATATAGTGAGATTGTAAAGTGTAATAAAACTAGAAAAATGGGAGGGGCAGACCATTAACATCTTTGAAAATCAATTAGAGGATTTGACATGTGATTCTGAAAGATTTAGGGAGCCATTGGAGTTTACTGACTATGGGAGTTGAACAGCTTCAGAATTGTGTTTTGGAAGATTACTTTGGCAACTCAATGGGGGATGAATTAAAATAAGGAGAGAATTGGGGTAACAAGACATATAAGTAGACTCCCCTTTTCTCACATTTTGAGTTCGCAATTCTATCTCTTCTCTCTCCTCCCTGTCCACCTGCAATAAGATAGTAAGCAACCTGATATAGGTTATACTTGTGCAATCATGTAAAACATATTTCCATATTAGCAATTTTATGAAATAAAACTGGAACTGAAAGATAAAAATAACATGCTTTGACATATATATGTGTGTGTATATATGATAAATATATATATAAATATAGATATATAAATAGTTTGTATTTTTCTAATTAATAATGATTTAGATCATTTTTAATATGTCTATAGATAGTTTTGATTTCTTCTGAAACCTACCTCTTCATATACTTTGACCACTTAACAATTGGCAAATTATTTTTTTTCTTTTTTTTATATTTTATTTTTTTAAATAAAGCTTTTTATTTGCAAAACATATGAGTGACCTTTCAACATTGACCTTTGCAAAAAAAACTTTTTTTTCCCAAGCTTTTCCTTTCCCTCCCCCCGCTCCCCACCCCTAGATGACAGGTAATCTAATACATGCTAGATAGGATAAATTATATGACAAGTACAATACATGTATACATATCTATACAGTTATCTTACTGCACAAGAAACATCAGATCTAGAAAGAGAAGAAGAAAAAAAAAACAACCTAAGAAGGAAAACAGAATGCATGGAAATATTCACAGAAAGCGTTAAAATGCTGTGTTGTGGTTCACTCTCAGTTCCCACAGGCCTCTCTCTGGATGTATATGACTATCTTCATCGCAGCACAACTGGTTTGAATCACATCATTGTTGAAGAGAACCATGTCCATCAAAATTGATCATCGTATAGTCTTGTTGCTGTGTATAATGTTCTCCTGGTTCTGCTGATTTCACTCAGCATCAGTTCATGCAAGTCTCTCCAATCCTCTCTGAAATCCTCCTGTTGGTCATTTCTTACAGAACAATAGTATTCCATAACATTCATATACCATAATTTATTCAGCCATTCTCCAAATGATGGGCATCTTTTCAATTTCCAGTTTCTTGCCACTACAAAAAGGGCTGCCACAAACATTTTTGCACATGTGGGTCCCTTTCCCTCCTTAAAAATCTCTTTGGGATATAGGCCCAGTAGAAACACTGCTGGGTCAAAGGGTATGCACTGTTTGATAACTCTTTGAGCATAGCTCCAAATTGCTCTCCAGAATGGTTGGATCCGTTCACAGTTCCACCAACAATGTATCAGTGTCCCAGTTTTCCCACATCCCCTCCAACAGCTATCATTATCATTTCCTGTCATTTTAGCCAATCTGACAGGTGTGTAGTGGTACCTCAGAGTTGTCTTAATTTGCATTTCTCTGATCAATAGTGACTTGGAGCACCTTTTCATGTGAACGGAAATAGTTTCAATTTCTTCGTCTGAAAATTGTCTGTTCATATCTTTTGACCATTTGTCAATTGGAGAATGGCTTGAATTCTTATATATTTGAGTCAATTCTCTATATATTTTAGAAATGAGGCCTTTATCAGAACCTTTGGATGTAAAAATATTTTCCCAGTTTACTGCTACCCTTCTAATCTTGTCTGCATTCATTTTGTTTGTACAAAAACTTTTCAACTTGATATAGTCAAACTTATCTATTTTGTGATTAATGATGACCTCTATTTCTTCTTTGGTCACAAATTCCTTCCCCCTCCACAGGTCTGAGAGGTCCTACATTGTTCTAATTTGTTTATAATATCATTCTTTATGCCTAGATCATGAATCCATTTTGACCTTATCTTGGTATATGGTGTTAGGTGTGGGTCAATGCCTAATTTCTTCCAGACTAGTTTCCAATTATCCCAGCAGTTTTTGTCAAATAGTGAGTTTTTATCCCAAAAACTGGGGTCTTTGGGTTTATCGAACACTAGATTACAATTGTCATTGAGTATTTTGTTCTGTGAACCTAACCTATTCCACTGATCCACTACTCTATTTCTTATCCAGTACCAAATGGTTTTGGTGACCACTGCTTTATAATATAGTTTTAGATCTGGTGCAGCTAGGCCACCCTCATTTGCATTTCTTTTCATTAATTCCCTTGAAATTCTTGACCTTTTGTTTTTCCAGAT